>CAKNXH010050444.1:0-21369 GCA_932178445.1 Andricus quercusramuli
CCCCACCTTTCTTCGCCGATAACTCCGTTATCATAGTGGTGCAATGCTTGCTATTAGTGGTGCGATGGGGTGAATTTGAAGTTCTTCAAGGTTACGTATTTGTAAGTGATGTTTTCGAAAAAGTGGGGGACTAGCGTGTCATCAGCCCCCCCCCCTCCCCTTAACACTCAGTGACGCCCATTCGACGGAAGCAGAGGGAGCGGTGGCTCGCCTTAGTCTGGGGTGAGGGGGGGGGGGGGTCCCGGTGGATTAAAAAAAGAAGTAGATTGGAATTTGGAATGGAAGCTTCTAACGTGTCCCCTAAGGGTTTACATTGTTCTTGTATCTCTTCCGTATTCCTTCACACATCTCGCACACACATACTTGGTGGTGGGAGGGGGACCCACAGTTTAAGGTGGGTTCCGAACCACCAAGAGCAACAGCCTTGAGTACTTAGAGAAACTTTTTCTCTAGAGGTACCGGTCCCACGACTCTCCGGAGATGAACAACTCCCTTGCTAGGCGAGTGTTCACCGCATGGGCCACCGAGACTCTTCCAGAGTGCGAGGCGGGAATCGAACCCGCAAGCCGACGGAGTGGGTCCAAAGCCTATGCCTTAACCCCCACGACCATCGTCCCACTAAGAAGTAGATCAGAGTTTGAGTTTTGAGCTGAAAAATCGTAGAATAATAAGAATAAACGCTACTACACAAAAAATGTACCAAAATATTTATTAATTCAAATGTATGCGCGTCAGAAGTTTCGGTGTGAACATTCAAAATTTTCTCAATGTTATGTTTTGGCATCACTGGTTTTAGATACGGACATTGTAAATAGTGCAATTATGAAACGAAAATTAATTCTCAGTGCCAAAAAGTGACCAATATGTGATCAATTCTTTTCACTGGATAAGAGTAGCCATAACATAAATAAGACCATTGCTGTGACGCTTTAAGTATCAAGTCCAGGAACCAGATGTACCCATTGAAATCATGAAGGCCATTAATTTGTTTTCCAGCGAAAGCTCTTTTTTATCAAAAATGCTCCGTTTTGTGTAGAAAATACAGGAATGTTTAACGAGGGTCCTTTTTTTGCTCATCAAATTGTGATTTTTGTTTTTTTTTCCTGGAGGAGCGGGTGGGTGTTCCTGTGTAGGAAGGAGCTTCGCTCCCCTAGTCGAAATTTCAATGTGCTCCACTGTTAACACTTGCAATAACTCCTACAGTTTTGTGACGCAAAATTTTTACTTTGTGGTGCAACGCAGCATATTTAGGGTGCAATCAAATATGTTTGGGTAAATGCAACACCCCCCCCCCCCCCCCCCCCCCCCCCTATTTCAACGGACCTTTAACCATCGACAATTTCAGAATTTAAGTTTGAAGTACTTGTATTTATACAGTTTGAAATTCAAGAATTACAACTGAGCATAATGTAGAATTTGAAAATGAAAGCTATAAAAATGATAAAATCATTTTTTAATACAAATATTAGAACTTGTAAATTTATATAGCTATACTTCAAATTAAACTAGATGAAAAATGCTAGCTTTAACATTGTACAGGATCCCAGTGAAGCTTTTAAATATAAATAATTTAATCATAACATTGATTGAAAATCCGAACTAAAAAATGTCAAGCATTAAAAGTTGGGCAATTATATATTTTTAAGGCTTCAAATAAGACTGTTTAAACTTTCCAGAATGTTGAAATTTTAAGATTGAACACTTTCTCAAGCCTATACATTCAAACAATTTCTTGAGACCTTCAGTCCGGAATCAATTTATAGTAATACTTGACTGATATAGAAACAAATGGAAATTAAAGGACTGCCGGGCAAAAGGGCGTGAGAGCTAAAACGCAAATTTTACAGGAAATACGAAAACTGTCTAACTTTAACGCATTTCATTTTAAACAAAAAACCACAAAAACGGTGCAAAGTATCATCAGGCTCTATTGAATTGTGAAAATCATTACAATTCATTATCACAATCTCCCAGGTAACCCTTGTCAAAGGAACGCCGCGTCTTGAAAAACGCCGATTTTGGCTCAGAAAGAGTTGCATAACTTTTTTATTTGTTATTAAAAAAAACAAGAAATTACTTCCTAATTATGAGTAACCTATATTGAATCGCGGAAGGACAGCCTAAAAATAACAACCAGCTGCAAGAAAACCCTTATCAAAGTACAGCGCGTCCGAAAAAACGCCGGACCTGCCAGGAAAAGCTGCAAACCTTTTTTATTTTTCAATTTAAAATAAGCAAGAAAAGGCTTTTGAGCTATCACTAAGCTTGATTGAATCGCGAAAAGAACAGGAACAAAAAATTTGTTTAAATACCAAAGATAGATTTTGAACCGCTTCTAGATCGAACTGGACCATAATCGTCTAGCGGGACAGGAGTTTAGTCAAAACAATGATTTCAAGCTAATAACACGAATTTCCGAAATTTGGCTCTTACGCCCTTTTACACGCCAAGCTTTAAATTATAAATCATATCAAATCAATGAATATTAAGTGATCTGAATAAAGTAAAATATCCTCATGAACAAAGTATGATTACAGTTTATGTCTTGATGATAGAACATGGAGTTCATACAGCCTGGACCTCACCAGCTTTACCACACCTAACAAGTGAAAAATCTGAATTTCCTGTAACAGAAGCCCAAGGAGGTTGGATAGCATCTCTCTTCAGTCTCAGTACAGTTCTCGGAATAATGCTATGTCCCTTCTTCATGGACAGAATAGGAAGAAAATATACAATGTTATTATTTTTCATCCCTCGTCTAATTTCCTGGATACTTATCATTCTAGCCAAAAGTTACATTACATTATACGCAGCCAGGCTAATCGCTGGAGTAGGAACTGGAGGATTATACAGCTTAACAGCAGTCTACATAGGTGAAGTGGCTGAAAAAAAAATTAGAGGAACTCTCCTCACAACTTTAAACATTTCCATCAACATGGGCATTTTCATAGTGGCAATAGCTGCAGCTAATCTTGATTACAAAACAATGAACTTGGTGTTGTTGACAATACCAGTCAGTTTTATCGTTCTTTTTTTATTTACACCAGAGACACCATATTTTTATCTAATGCAAGATCGAGATGTGAGGGCTATTAGGACTTTGATGAAATTGAAAGGAGAAGTTTATCCAGAATTTGTTATGGATGATATACAAAGAATGAGGAATGCTATTTCTCAAGATCAAAGTTCAAGCAAAAGTACAGCTCGTCAGCTTTTCAGTAACAGAGGCTGCAGAAAAGGGATGATAATCCTTCTCTTTGCAAAGGCTGCATATTTTTATACTGGATTTTTAGCTATAGTTGCATACACTCAAGAAATATTAGGTCACAGCGGATCTTCTCTCAAACCAACTCATGCGGCGATGATTTTGGGAGCTGTTGAAATAATTGCTGGCTTACCAGCTACTCAGCTGATTGATAGAACTGGCAGAAGGGTCATGTTTCTCCTTTCTGGAATATTATCTTCATTTTCTCTAGGATGTTTGGGTATGTTTTACTTCTTCAAGTTGCATCAAGAATATGATGTGTCATCGTTTACGTGGGTGCCTTTGGCTAGTTTGGTGTTTTTTAAGTTAGTGTGCAATGTTGGATTGGCTACTGTGCCTACTATTTTTATGGGAGAACTTTTTCCGATTAAAGTGAAGGGTCTGGCTTTGGCGTACACAAACGTTTTTACTGGATTGTACGCATTTACCTCAAAATTGGCGTTCCAATCATTATCGAGTGCAGCTGGAATTTATACGACCTTCTGGACTTTTGGTGTTTGTTGTCTTAGTGGTGCGTTTATTGTGTTTTTTGTTGCACCAGAAACTACGGGAATGAACCTTGAGGAAATTCAACATATGCTAAATCCGAGAAGAAATCAAAGGTCTAGTTCTTCTCTAGAAAATGTGAAACTTAGAAGGGGTAAGAAATAAATTTCATAGATTTTCTTCAGAGCAAGCAATAATTTGAATTTAGTTATAATCTTAATTTTACCTCAGTTTTAATTATAGCAGAAAGAATGTATGAGACTTGTTAGTATTGCTAGATACGCTTTGAAGTGACTTTAATTATTCATGCTACTTAGTAGAAATATTTTAGAATGTGAGTCGAAATATATTTAAAATAATTTATAGATCCAAATGTATATATGTATTTATAAATTCTATCTGAGATTCCCAGCGACTCTGGCTGATATATATATATATATATATATATATATATATATATATATATATATATATATATATATATCTAGGGATATATTATATGTTTACAAAAATTAAAAGGCATATAACACAGATTTTTCAAATAATGTGTATGATTACCTTTTGGTGTTTTTTCTTTCCTTAATTTTATGTTACTTTGTAAAAATTGCAGTTCAATTAAATTTTTTACCATTCTTGAAAGTGATTTGTGATTTTTTGTAAATATTGTTCCAAACAAGATTTTGTCATATTAGAGAATACATTGACCGCAGGCAGGCATTCAATAGAGGAAGAGCGATGCTTCAGAACACGGAAAAACATCAACACCCAGGTTTCTTTAAAGCCCAAAGATCCAGCTGAAGTGAATGTCGAACTTCCTGGAGATTTTTCTGAAGAATTCGACCTCTGGACTATCAATCTTGGTGTGGATGATAGGATTGTTCGGACGATTGGACCTGTGTGGCGAGAAATGTACGAACAACGCGACTCAAAGGAAGGCGTAGCAAGATGTCGGGAGAACCTGCTCATCGATAGACGTGTCTGCAAAGTCGCAGCATACTATCGTGGCGAGAAATGTGAGAACAATGCGGCTCGAAGAAAGGTGTAGCAAGATGTCAGGAGAACCTGCTCATCGATAGACGCATCCGCAA
The DNA here is from genome assembly GCA_932178445.1 of Andricus quercusramuli. Taxonomy (NCBI): domain Eukaryota; kingdom Metazoa; phylum Arthropoda; class Insecta; order Hymenoptera; family Cynipidae; genus Andricus; species Andricus quercusramuli. Next base: position 4,840 of record CAKNXH010050444.1, read on the forward strand.
AAACGCAGAATTCTGCCAGCGCTTTCTATCGATGACTTGGATTGATTACCGGGAAGCTTTCGATTCAACCTCCAATAGACTTATCATCTGTATTTTGGAAAGCTTAAAGGTTCATCCGCACATCGTGAGGTGCATAGAGGGATTGATGCCGCTTTGGAAAACCAGATTTACTGTCTAATCTGGAAAACATCGTGTGACATTTAACACCGTCACCTTTCAGAGAAATGTCTTCCAGGGCGACACAATGAGCTCACTTCTCTTTTGCCTCACATTATTACCACTATCATTCCCCCTCCGCCATTCCGGAGCATACTTCTGCAGTGAACCTGGAAATCGAAAGCATAAGGTCACTCATGTATTTCACATTGCTGATCTTGAGATCTATGCTGCAAATAAGAAGGAACTACACCTAGCTCCAGGGATTGTCGAAGAATACATTAACGAGATTGGAATGGAATTTGGGTCAGAAAAATGCGCCAAGGATTAATTGAAGCAAGGAAAACTTAGTGGCATTTCCGAAGACCCTGAGCTCATCGAAAGAAGCTTATCGACACCTTAGCCCTTGAGAGACCTATACATACTTGGGCGTAACGTCTCATTGGGCAGATTTGGTTTTCTGAATTGTCGAAGTATCTGCAACGAAGATGCTTGCCATCCCGGTAGTACTCTATTTATTTCGAGTGGCTCCATGGACGGAGGACGAGCTCAGATCCCTTGATATCGGGTCATGAAAGGTTATGCACATGAACGAAAGCATGCACCTTAACTCCTCTGTTCCGCGACTCTACATCTCACGCCGTCAAGGTGGTCGCGGAATGCTAAATCTTGAATGTCTTCACAACAGGATTATTCTAGGTACAGCACATATAGTCTCGATTACTCATTCCTAAAGGCCCGGATTAAGAAAGGACAGAAGAAAAACGTCCGCGAACAGTTTCTCGACAAAAGGATGCACGGCGTCTTCCACAGAAATGTGGAGGATCAGTCGATATCGTATGAGCAAACGTTTGCCTTCCTTCAATCATCTGGATTGAAGTCGAGTACGGAAGGTTTTTTATTTTGGCATGTCAAGATGGTGTCATTCCCACTCTAGTATATTTTCGCCACATTTCAAGCCAAGACATTCCCAATGATAGCTGCAGAGCGTCTCATTCACAGCCCGAGCATCTAGTACACATACTTTCTAGTTGTCCAACTCATGCGGGAACGAGCTACATCTGAAGGCACAATGCAGCTATAAAAGTGCTTTATTACCATTTCTGTCATTGATACGGCGTTCACCCTAATACCGCTCCGCTTAACGCTTCCAGGGAAAAAGAGTCTATTGTCGAAAATTTGAAGTGCCGCATATACTGGAACTTCATATTCTCGGCAATTGTTTCTGTTGCGCACTCAAGGGCTGACATAGTTCTCCTTGACATCGAGAAGCGAACCATGTTCGTTATCGAATTTTTTACACCAGCTGACAGAAATATCATAGCCAAGGAGAATGCAAAGACAGAGAGGTATAAAGACCTTGCAAGGGAGTTGCGACGGTTATGCCCGAAATATTCTGTTAAGCTAATCGTCCTAATCATCGGTGCTCTTGAAGGTACCATGCTTTCCCCGGTTGATAGCCTTAAAGGCTATGTGTCAACAAAATACTAAGAGGCTTGCGGGGAAGGTGCAGAAGGCGGTCGTTCTTGGGTCACTCCATGTCATCAGGGTGCACGAGACTTTTCCTGGAGCGTCGTATTGAATCCGTCGCAGACTGTAACCACGGTCGTGAGATGTGGTTAAAGCTGAAATTTTACCAAGGATTCGCAAGGAGCGGGTGCAGTTTTTCATATTAGCACCCGCTCCTGGCGAAATTCCGCGGCTAACATCGGTTTCGCAATATCCTCTTCTGCTCACAGTATTTATTTCTTGTTCCTTTAAAAATGTAAAATTTCTTCTAAACCAAAGGGGTGTTCATTCTCGAGATGAGACTCCAGTGATCGGATACTCTATGGGACTCGACTAAACTCTAGCGACTCTAAGGACTCGCGGTGACTTGCGCTTTGGAGTAGTAACTCCGATTAACTCCTAAGAATCATACGACCCTTTCTGCCTCGCGGTAACTCGCATGAACTCTATATCTACTATATGTCTTCTCTAGACTCACGCTTACTCCAATTTGCATCTGTGTGACTGCTATGTGTCGATAATGACTCAAGAATCAGAGACACGGACGACTTGCATCAGCTGGAGTAGAACTTGGCTCGGCTTCTGTGGGCTCTTAGCAACTCTTGTACATCGGCTCACTCTTTTAAATCTTGCAGACTCTCTATTGTAGATTAACGACAGTAACTGACCCCACAAAACAGATAAAAACAGATATCCAAAAAGATGAATAAATACCAGCGGACTAGTTTAATAATGGTAAAATAATTTTTGCGGTAAATTGGAATTTCGCTGCAATAGTCGCTGAGAACTTAGTAGTCACGGGCTCTACCTTAACAGAAAAAAACGCCTTCTCTGATATATGCTTAAAAATTGTGTTGAGTCTCATTTTACGTAAAAACAAGTGAACGATATCAGACCAATATATAGCAGCCAACGTAGAGAGAGGATATCAACTCCAGGAATGAATTTCATAAAGAAACAAAACTCGGACCGATTCGTCTAAAAAAAGAGTATTTCCATGTTTTAACGTATGGAGTACATTTAAATTTGCAAAATTCAATTTATTACTTTGGGTATAGTTTTTGTGTGTATAGAATCGAAGTCTGTAGGATTTAAAGAAAAAATTCGTAAAATTTGAAATATTACTATGTTGATAATATTTTCAATAATTGTAAAAAAACGACACATTACAGCAGCAAATTCTATTTTATAATTCTCATCTATATAATAAGACCTTCAATTCTATATATCTCCGAAGACAATCGAACCGCTATAGTGGTTATTTCCTCATTTTTTAAAAATTTTACCTAGGGGAGAGTGGGACTCAGCTAACAGTAGGGCTAAGCCGAAACCTGCTTTTTTAGAGAGAAATGTAAACTGTGTAAACTTGTTTTTTTTTTTTTTTTAAATAAAAGTGAGCACAAATTCCCTATTTTTATCGACAGAGTTTCGTGTTTCTCTTTTGTATATCATCGTCTACTATAATCAAGGCATATTCATCTTACGTAGAAAAAGGTGTTGAACATGAATGTGCTGTTAAATTTTGAATTGCTGAAGATTTTCAAATTTTTTTTCGGATACTCATATACTAAATTGACGCATGGGGCTAAGTCGACACCGAGTACGTCATCGTGACTACAGGATTCAGATAGATATACAGACATACATACAGCCGTACATACAGGCAGACAGTTACACCCCTTTGTGAAAGTTGAAAATTGTGAAAATTTCTAACTCAGGGGGTCTCAAAACGTGGAGATTTAATGAAAACCGACGAAGTCCAATTTTACATACAACTACCTGAAAATACCTTCTTATTATAGGATGAGAATGTAAAAAATGTTGTTTGACAACGTATTAGGTATTGCTGGATCGAGAATTAAGTTGGTTACCATGATAAAAATGTTAAAACTGTGTCCTTTTCTTTCTTCAAACATTATATTAAAATGTCGTCTTAGTCCCAGGAGGGTTTCTTCTTAATGCCACGATTTTTCGCTCGACAGATTTTCCATCACTGAACTTTTCATCTTTACCTATCTTTTTCAATACTTCATAAAAGCACTCTAGGTTTGAAAATATTCAACTCTAAATTTACTTCCAATTACTACCCGAAACCTGATAAAATTATACGCCTAATGATCTTAAATTGAAAGCAATATATTAATTTTATTAGAAGTTATTAAAAAAAATACAAATGTTAATGTTTCCGAAAAATGTTAATAAATCAAAAAGCAATTAATATTTTTTAATCTCTTTGCACTAGTTTTAAAGATAATTTTCTTAATTATTTTAGTGACTCGATAAGATATTTCTAGAATTTTTCCTTCGATGCAATCAAAACCTAAGCTTAATTAAAAGAATTTATCAATATTGATATAAAGTTAGGTTTTCGTAACTGAATTAAAACAAATTAATAGAACAGTATTCTAACAGACTTGCAGAAAATTATCTTCAAAATTAGCCCAAGAACAATACAGAATTGGTTATTTCCGAATTTACTAATATTTTCCGGAAATATTAACATTTGACGTTTTTTCAAACAACTTCTAATAAAATTAATGCATACTGGCTTTCATTTCTGCCCATAAAACGGGTACTTTGATCATCTTTTATGCAATAATTGAGTGAAAATCTACGGTTTATCATTATTAAAATTAGGGTGCTTGTTCAACCTATTGGAAAATAGATGTCCAGAAACTTTTGCACGACATTACATATAAGAGAAAATAAATGTTTATACTCCTACATGCGCGTGAGTTATTATTTGCTTTTTGTAAGATTTCAATTTCAGTTAACGTTTACCGAACATGTTTACACATAAATCTGTCTTGCACGGAGAAAAAAATATGGCTATAATAGTAAGAGCACTAGTCATGCTTTTGTCGCAGGTTTCATTCAATGCTTTTGAAGCCGTTATCCCTCGCGAAAATAGCTCGAACTTCGCCTTGCTACATTTGTAAAGAACTCACTCTATTAGAGTATGAGTACTCTTACAAAAGAGATATTAGGCCACGCCTACTTACGAACCTAACTTCACAGCAAGCACCGGTACGCGTGGCCTAACATCGCTTTTGCAAGAGTACTCATACTCTAAGAGGATGGGTTTTCTTACAACCGTAGTAAGGCAAAGTTTTTTTATGTTATGAGACATTTGATGCTAAAAATGTCTAACCTGATGCCAATATTGGTAGGAATTCATACCAATTTCGCACATGAAGTTCCGTGCTGTAATATTAAGAGCGCAGCCTACTATAACAGTGCGATTTTTTTCTCCGTGTGGGTCGTAGTTTTAGGACGCGCGTGATGTTTTCTTTTATAATAATTGATAAACAAAACATCGCACTTTAAAATGAAAAACAATATTTTGTAACCAACTAAATTCTTCAGCGAACAATACCTAGTGGTGCATGACGATACGAGATGATCGTCGGTCTCGTTGGATTTTTTTCGTATAACGAGCAATTTTTCGAACGAGTTTCTCTTATATTCAATTCTCTTTTTTCATTTCATTTCTTCTCAAGAATCGAACCACTTCTCGTTAGGTGTGCAATGACAGGTTAGTGTCAACAGTATCAAACTGACAGCGTACGATTACGAAAGAGAAACTGGAATAACTAGAAAATACCTGCAGCAGCTGATGACCTGCAGGAGGGCTCGCATGAAGAATCTTCATCATCTTTTTTTCGAAATAAATTATAATTTTTCTAGAGCGATGAACTTTTGTGACGTCTATCCCTTCCTTAATTTGTTTTCCAACAAATTTTTTTTCAAATAAAAAACGTCTTGCAAAAAAGTGTCGACTTGACCCCACTCTGTCCTACTGATAAAAAAAGCAGTACTATAAAATAGAAAATTTTATGTTTCAATAGATATTACATGTAAAGACCATAAATTTGAGCAACCTCTGAAAAAATCTGACGAAAAGAACAGCGTGCAGCTTAGTGGTCCAAAAATAAAATTTGCTTATTTCTCAAATTCTGCTAACAAAAAAATGACAATTAAAGCAATGATAATTTATATTATAGATTTTTTTGACATGCTTCAGATTTAATTTAATTTTAACGAAACTAACGAAATTGTTACAGTTGATAGCATGAATTTTAGAATATTTAAAGACAACAATTAATTTAAACAAAATTTAACGAGAAAATGAAGATTTTTAAGCAAAGAAGAAGAGGAATAGAAATCTGTATATATTAAAGATGTTGATGAACTTCAAAAAATATTTGTCCTGATGAGGAAAACATTATGTTTTCGAAATGTTGGCTACAGAATAAAGGATTCAACAACTAACCTCCTTTTTTATTTGGTCTGAAGTATGTCAAAAAAATATCTATATTATATATTATCATTAATTCATATCACTCAGACAAACAACATCGCTTAAAACACCATCATTAATCTCACAATTGAAGCAGCAAATTGTTCTTATTTTTCCACATCTATATTCGAAAATATTCACTTGTAACCATCTTATAAGGCAATCGAACTAAACAAAAAGGTTCTAGGATAGGGACCTAAAGACGAAAATTCCTTTTTTTTTACCCACTGATAACAGAGAAAAATATCAGCATAGCATACAGAATTTTATTTCTTCGTGCACAATACACATTTACATGCCAAGACCTCCAATTTAAGTTGAAATCGAGAAAAATCAGATACTTTTTAGGTTGTGATAAACTCTGTAAAAAAGTGCACTCTCTATCGATAAACATGATGGTATAGTTTTATTTTGTAGAATCGCTATACCACCTCCAAAATGCTACAATATAGATGAAACTTGTCGCCATTTCACTCACCGTTTTAAATTATTTGTATTTCATTATTCTGCTTACCCTAAGGCTGAGCTCTTAGAAATGCTTTACATTTATGACATTATTTGTACAAAGGGACCAAAATTAATAGAGAAATTCAAAAGAATGAATTACAACTTCAATTTAAAATCGTTCATTCAAATGGTTTATCTAATCCCTTACCTTTTATTTTATACAAGATGTAATATGATGCTACAGAATGACAAAAATATTTATAAAAATGTTCTAAATTCTCCGAACTATGATATGTGAGTGCAAAATAGGGATACATGAATTATGCACATAATATTCATAACATTTGATTTCTTTTGTACAATAATGTCACGAATCTGAAGATTCCTTGAATAAGATAAGGATCAGTGTAATGTCAACTGAAACGCCTTGAAAAATATTTATTTTTTACACTAATGAATGAATCTTTTTCATTTATTCTTCTAATTACTAAAACTTACATACGGCGCAGTATACATCTTCTTCCCATTCAATTTTGTATTCATAATTATGAAATTGGTATGCATTCAGGTCGAGCTAACGGTTTAGTTAGGGCTACATTTTTCTCCGTCAGTGGCTCCTAAAGCAGATTTTCAGAATACCTATGAAAGGTTTTAATTATACACAGATGGCGACACTGCCAACGTGACTGCATCGCATATATAATGAATACATCAATAAGAAATTAATGCAAATGCTGACAATATACAGAATAATGAACCAGGATTTTGTTAATAAAAAATATGGAATATTATATGTAGAAAGCACCAATATAGAAAGTTTTCTGCCAATAGTCAGAATACACACAAAAATTATGGTTTTTACTAATAGGTGTAATTGTGTAAATATCTGATTTTGAACTATTTCAGAAGTGTTTTTTATTTTTTTATAGACAAACGTTTGAGAAGGTGAGAAAATGGATAGTTTCCCCAGTTTTTATTTTTTTTTTGTGCTTCAAGAATAAACCAGTGTATGGTTTCATACGATCATTGAGAATAAAAAGGAGTCATTTAAATTAAGAATAAAGTATAATATTTAAAGTAAAAAGGCAACGTTTTTGTCTTCTGTTGACACTTTCTAAGCCGCATTATAAAATCTGAAATTACATAATTATAATTTTCATAGCATTAATATGGTAAAAATGATGATTTTCAAACGATAGGGAGTAATAAACTCTCCCAGATAACAATCGTGCGACGCACAGTACTCGCATGCGTGCGAGGCACGCTGTCATAACGCTGAGTCATAACGCACGCATGCCGCTATCGCCTGTCGCCATGCTGTGATGGGTAGGTAGAGTGCGTGCGTAATGCGTCTCATATCGCCATCACGACGTACTTCACGTATGAGTGCGTATGAAAGCCTATCTGCGACGCATGCGTGAGTTCATCCTGTAGATAATAAATAATTCCATAACAGTGGTCTAATTAGATCCTAGGTATTTTCATTTATTTAAAAACTTAATGTTATGCTTTATTGGGCTATCTAAACAGTTCCAATTAATAAAAAATGTTTACTTTGTATTCAAATAATATTTTGAAAAATCCCAATTTGAATTTTAAATGAGTTTTTCTTTAAATCACATTGTTGGTAAAATTATAATTTTGAATATTAATTTCAAATAGCGCATGAAATACTTTTTACTTTTAATAACTCCAATTTGTAATTTTTATTTCCATAAAATTTAGAATTACTGTTTAGAAATTTGTTGAAGTATTTGTAGAAATCCAACATTGATGTTTCATCGAATTTTCATAATTTCGAATACTTCTTTTTTGAATACTTCAATACATCTCTAACTATCTGATGAATTTTAATCAATTTTATAATGATGTTAATATTTTCAAGTTGAGATAGAAAGTTTAAAAAGCGCACTCGGTTGTTGAAAAAGATATCTTTGTGAAATGATGATGGCCGTCGCGCGCCCACATGTCTCCCCGCTCTGTCTTCCGCAGTCTCCCGCCATCAGCCCGCGTTTACCGTTGTTTTGTTTATAGTTTTCCGTGTTTTACTCATTGTTTCCGGATATAATTGTGAAGTGAAGTGCTTTTAGGTGTTTATGCTTATTTGGATAGAAGTGTATATAGCATACATTAGCTTTAATATCAATTGCAGAGTAGGTATTATATGTATACAAACATAACCTTATTTTTTATTATATTTTCGTGAATTTATCAGAATAATAAATTTGTTCATCCAAAATAACCATTGATTTACTAAAACTGGATATTTCAATATATATAAATAGTATTTTAGGATTAAGGCTACAGTCGCACGATGATCGCATTTCACAAGCACGCGTGCGACCATCGCCCGTGCGAGCGATATGCGTTTCATATGAGGACGCATCTGTCATCCGTGGTGAACGCAAGCGTGCGGATTAATCCGCATGCGTGCGTGCACTGTGAATCGCATATGCGTTTCACATTGTTATCTGGGCTAATACAATAAATCTTTTGAACTATGTACGACCATAGTTCAAATGTTTCCAAAGATTTATTTTATTAGAGTAGAAAAACTAATTGTAAATAAAAAATAAATCAAATTGAACAAAAAAAACTTGAAATTAAGAATGAGATAAATCTGAGGCATTTCATTCAGGTCGAGCTTCTTATTTAGTATTAGAATTTTATGAGGTAGGAAGAGACGAAAATCAGGAGAACATAATTGGAGTACTCCACAGAAGAAACTAAGAATAAAATGTGTTGCAGGAAATTTTTTAAAGCTATAAAGTTTTGTTCAGCTAACTTCGCGTCTTTCAAAATACATGTGTTTGCCATGGAATAAAAAAGAAAGTTTAACCGATATTTGTGTAAAGTTTATCCTGTGAAGTTAATTTTTGTTGCAAAGAATCTTTCGTCGGAAATCGATGTAAAGTTTATCTTCTGTTTTTTCTGTGCCTATTGAACGCACATTTGTATCCAATAATGGCTTGTAGCACAGATCTTCAGAATACCTTTGAAAGAGTTAAAGTACGCATAGATGGGAACATTGCAAACGTGACTGTACCAATACCGAGAGGAGATTCTCTGAATGGTCTGTTCTTCAAACCATTCGTTCCAAATATTATTCGTTCTGCCGAGATACACATAAGGAATAACTAATTATCGCCAGGGCTTATCCCGAGTTTTGATCCACGAAATTCCATTCCTGGTCCATTTATGCTTTAGCCCTGATTCAACCTCGGTAAAGAATGGACAGTCATGCGAAATCCTATGGACGCTTTACTGATATTAAAACAGTCCATTGATGAGAATGATGCATTTCTCTACAATTCTGCATCAGCTAAATGACGTCCTTTATCATTGTATTTTAGTTGCAATTTGTGAACAAATACATCTTCTGTAATTTACCAATTTTTCATTAGGGGAGAGTGCCTTTCGTTGGGACGATCCTTGGTTGGGACAGCGGGGATGAATGTTATAGATTAAGCATTACAAATCTTTAAAAATGATTCAAGTTTTCTTTTATGTGAGGCATGAATGGCCAAAGTGAAAATGTAACCTTAAAGTTTCAAACAAAAAACGTGCTACCGTCCAAAAAAGAAATTCAATCATCATCAAGGCTCATTCATCAATTTTCATTTTGCATCCAAGGTAAGTAAACGAGTCTCTAGCGTATCATTTTCTAAGAAAACGAATTGAATATATCAAGATTCGTGATATTGAATTACTGTCAAGTAAAAAGAAAAGAAATACGAATGTCTTTTCACAAAATGACGATATTTATCGTTCACGTATTAAATATATTAGCCAAGGCTTCATCGATTTGTATCAAAACTTTTTGAATCAATAAAAAATCACAAAAAAATAACTCCTCTGCATATCTATTTCCCATATTTCGTAAACTGGATTTAGCAGATTCATAAAACATAATAAATGTATTATTTGTAGCGATTAGTCGACACACCTACAGTCTTAAAGCCTACACTATTCAACCGATTGTTACGAAAACTTCAGATAAGTCTGCTGAATGGAAATCTCCATATGTTTTTAATGAATTTTCATACGCATACTATTTATTGAGCTCTCACACAATTTATAATGAAAAGTCGATTTTTTAGTATTATAGCAACCTACAGCCTGCAGGATACAATATTTAAACGTACTGTCTACTAGTAATGTACGACAAGACGACAATTTCTTGTTGCTGGATTATTTTTAACCAGTTCCGTTAACTTCTCGCTGTAAAAATTATCGTCTAATCAACTGTTTTCATCAGTATCAGATCGTCTCCGGAAACGAGCAATTTCGATAAAAGGCCTGCTTTCGTAAACGGTTATATATGGTTGAATGCATAAGGGTTCTTGAAAGGCATGATATATAGCTAAAAGTTTTGCATAAGGACAACCGCGGAATTTGGCCGAGAGCGGGTGCTAATCTGAAAAACTGCACCCGCCTCCCAGAGAAATCGCGGTAAAATTTCATTCATAACCACGTCTCATGACCGGGAGATAGGTGGTTACAGTCTGCGACGGACTCAATCCGATGATCCGGCAAATGTCTTGTGAACCCTGAGGACATGGAGCGAATTAAGGACAACCGCCCTCTGCATCTTCCCCGCAAGCGCCTGAGCATTTTGTTGACACACAGGGATGCTTTTCAGGCTATTAACCAGGGAAACTTGTGGCACCTCCAAGAGCACCGATGCTTAAGACGATTAGCTTAACAGAATATTCGGGGTATAACTGTCGCAACTCACTTATAAGATCTTTATACCTCTCTTTCTTTTCATTCTCCTTCGTTATAATTTTTCTGTTAACTGGTGTAAAAAATTCGATAACGAGCATGGTTCGCTTCTCGAAGTCAAGGAGAACTATATCAGCCCTTGAGTGCTCAACAGAAACAATTATCGAGAATGTGAAGTTCCAGTATATGCGGTACTTCAAATTTTCGACAATTGATTCTTTTTCCCTGGGAGCGTTAAGCGGATCGGTATTAGGGTTAATGCCTTAACAGTGGCAGAGATGGTAATAAAGTACTCTTAGTGCTGCATTGTGCCTTTGGATGTAGATCGTTCTGGCATGAGTTGGACAACTACATAGTATGTGTATTAGATGCTCGGGGTATGCACTATATGAGACGCTCTGCAGCTATCATCGGGTATGTATCGGCTTAAAATGTAGCAACAATATGCTAGAGTAGAAATGACACCATCTTAACATGACAAAATGAAACCCTTCGTGCTTGACTTCAATTCAGGTGATTTAAGTAAAGCAAACGTTAGCTCATACGACTCTTGAACCACTAAAAATGGGTAGAGTACTACCGGGACGGCAAGCATGTTCGTTGCAGATACTTTGTTCCAGGCCGACAGTTCGGAAGAACAAATCTGCCGGATAGGACATTTGTATCTGCTTGGGAGCAAATCCTTCATAGATGTCACGTCCTGAATTCGGCTCTGTAGCACGCCCAGGTATGTACAGCCCTCTCCAGCGCTAAGGTCGACGAGCTCAGGATCTTTAGGGATGCTATTAAGTTTTCCTCACTTTAAAATCTTTAAATGAATCTTGGCGCATTTTTCTAATCGAAATTCCATTCTTATTTCCTTAGTGTATTTTTGGACAATCCCTTGAGGTAGGTGTATAGTTGCTCTTTATTTTTAGCATAGATCTTGAGATCATTCTTCTCCCTCTTCGTCCCCAGTTGCAATACCATTCACCACCACCCAGCCTCTATCCTCCATCTAGTTCCTTAGAATTTCCCCTCCTTATTTATTATCTTATCCTTCGATTGCCTTTCGAAGCTCTGCCCTTCCCTGTAAAAGCCCCCTTTCCTCCCCATCCTTGCATTAAAATCCCCACCCAGTACCAACATACCATCCTCTCTTTCGCCTAGCAAGTCCTCCAGCCTTTCTTTGATTCTTTCCATCCCATTCTTACTGTACACTGTCACAAACTTACACGCTACCCCTCCTATTTTTACTTTCATCATTTGCACTCCCCCCCCTCTTCCTCTCCATGAACTTCTTCCTCTATTCCATCTCTAGCCCCTGTCATAATTCCCCCACTAGCCCTTCCTTTCTTCTTCACTCTGGAGTCTCCGCCTAAACCCCCTTGTAGTCCGGGCGCTGGTGACACTTGAGTATTTTTTGAGAGGTGCTCGAGGTTTTATAATTGACCTTTATGTTTTTGGGGTCGCTGAATCCGATTATCGAGGGTGTTTTGCCGAACTCATGGCCAGTTTCGTTTAAATCGCAATTGTTTAAATCAATACGTAAAAATGTTGTTTTTGTAGTAAACTATTTTTTTTTTAGTAAATATATGCTATTTTGAGACGAAAAGGTCTCTTGCAATTTTTTCGTCAAACGCGTATTTCAAAAGTTATTAATTTTTAAATGTTGCAAATTGGACGTTTTTCACTAACTTTGCACGTTAATAACTTTTGAACTATTGCATATTTTTTCAAAATTAAAGAACGTACGTGTTCTGCAAGAGTTGCCCTACAACATGATGTGCCTTAAAATAAAGTCGTCATTCTAAAAGTTAATGTTAGCGCTATTAGAAGTTCGCACTTTTCCCCGTATAGTGTGTGCTTGCAGGCTACATATAGAGCGCTGCGCGGTGACGCTTGAGTATCTATTGAGAAATGGCTCGCGGTTTTATAGTTGAATCTTTATGTTTTTGAATTCGCTGAATCCTAATATGTTTTTGCCGGGTGTTTTGCCGAGTTCCCAGTCAATTTTTTGTTATTAAGAAATTCAGTTGCAAAATTATGTGATCTCGGGTTTTTGCTGAAAAAAAATTATTAACCTCAAATCTGACTTCGTAAATCGATTCTACCGGAAAATATACAATATAATTATGTATAAAAAATCTATTTTTGGGTTAAATTAATTAGTTATTAATTAATTTACGACCACGGCGCCTAGCTGCGCAAAACATATGGCGCGAACGAGTATCATCACGTCTTCTGCTAGGCTTTTCTAGCTTACATAGCAATGCTCCGATTTCTCCGTGTAAAAGTAATAACAATGTTGTTATTAATAATAATGATAATAATAATAATAATTGTATCTCCATTGTGAAATATGTACAGTAACCAGAAAACTAAATATAAATCAAACGTTGCAACATACAGAAAGCACAAGCCCATATGTTTTGCGCAGCTAGGCGCCTTGGTCGTAAATTAATTAATAACTAATTAATTTAACCCAAACATAGATTTTTTATACATAATTATATTGTATATTTTCCGGTAGAATCGATTTACGAAGTCAGATTTGAGGTTAATAATTTTTTTTTCAGCAAAAACCCAAGATCACATAATTTTGCAACTGAATTTGTTAATAACAAAAAATTGACTGGGAACTCAGCAAAACACCCGGCAAAAACATATTAGGATTCAGCGACTTCAAAAACATAAAGATTCAACTATAAAACCGCGAGCCATTTCTCAATAGATACTCAAGCGTCACCGCGCAGCGCTCTATATATAGCCTGCAAGCACACACTATACGGGGAAAAGTGCGAACTTCTAATAGCGCTAGCATTAACTTTTAGAATGACGACTTTATTTTAAGGCACATCATGTTGTAGGGCAACTCTTGCAGAACACGTACGTTCTTTAACTTTGAAAAAATATGCAATAGTTCAAAAGTTATTAACGTGCAAAGTTAGTGAAAAACGTCCAATTTGCAACATTTAAAAATTAATAACTTTTGAAATACGCGTTCGACGAAAAAATTGCAAGAGACCTTTTCGTCTCAAAGTAGCATATATTTACTAAAAAAGAATATTTTACTACAAAAACAACATTTTTACGTATTTGTTTAAACAATTGCGATTTAAACGAAACTGACCATGATTTCGGCAAAACACCCTCGATAATCGGATTCAGCGACCCCAAAAACATAAAGATCAATTATAAAACCTCGAGCACCTCTCAAAAAATACTCAAGTGTCACCAGCGCCCGGACTATTGGCAGCTTTGGCTCTATTCTATCCCATTCTTTTTTCTACCCACGTCTATACCAGTCCCACAACATCCAATTTCTGTATATACCTCCAGAACTCCGCATCCTTCTTCTTCACCCCTGCTATGTTCCAGTGCAACACCTTCATTACTCATCCACCCTGCATTATCCCCACCCCCTACTTCCTACAAAACAAGTTCCCCTGCACTTCCTTCAACACCTCATTTCCTGATCCCACAGCCACATTATCTCGTCTACCTTTATTTTCCGATATCCTACCTTCGCCGACCTCCCTTCACTGCCTCCTAGACCTCTCGTTCAGTATTCTCTGCAGATCCCTTACCTTTCTCGTTAAACCGTGATCGATGAAAACTCCCTATCCTTCATCCTATTCTCATTTCGCATTACCCTCAACTTTTCTTCCCAGCTCTCCAACTCCACAGCCACTACTTCCTTATCCTTTTTCCCCTCCATCTTAACTTTCCCTACCATGTCTTTAACCCACCCTATGCTCTGTAGCAGCGCTTCCACGCCCTCCCTTTCTTTCCCGCTCTTTAGCTTCAACCCACATATCACAATATTATTCCTCTTGTCTGCCTTCACTTTTCCCTCCATTCTCAACTTCATTTCCCTTAATCTGTCCATATCTGCCCTATCCTTCTTTTCATTCTTACGCTCTCCCTCTTTCTTTTCTATTATATTCTCTACCTTCTCCCAAATACCTTTAATCTCGCTCCCCCAACCTGCGTCTCCTATTTCCATTTCCGTTCTGCCCTGCACCTTCTTAGGCCTTTTTTCCGTCCCTTCCTTCCATATCCTAATTTCCCCTTTCATCTGCTTCATTTTAACTTCTTTTTGTTTCCTTTCCCACTCTAACCCTTCTACTCTCTCCCTCAGCTCTTTCACGTCCTTTTCCCGTTTCTCATCTCTGATTCTCAAGTCCTCCCTCATGCCTTCCATCTGCTCCTTAGTCCCCCTTACGTCCTCCATCAGTCGTCGGATCTCGCCTATCAACATTCCCGTCAATTTCACTACCAGCACTGCCAACGCTTTCACTGCCCACCTCCAGTTCTGCCGCCGGTAACGGGGACCTCTCCATGCTGTCATCTATCGCCGCCAAATTTCCCCTTATTTCCCTTTTTTTTCCTTTTTTTTAATTCCTCACAGCCCCTGCAAAGACCCCTTTCTCTTACTTAAAATCCCCCAACTTTTCGAGAACCAACCTTGACCCTCGAAGGCCCAAGATTCCTGACCACAAACTCCCCCGATTCCTTGCTAACCTAACCTCACTTTCTCAATCTTATTATATCCTAACTCACACCTACGCTGAAAATTATTTTTTATCTCCCCAATTCACTTCACACAACCCTACTCACCTCCTAGGCTTCCACTTTCACACTCCACTCACACCTTCCACACAAATTCCGTAAACTCCTTTTACCACCTGTCACTAAACACGTTCTCACTACCGTCATCAATATGCAAGTCTAAAAAACTGATTGTATATAATTTTAAGAACAACAGAATACATATTTCCGACACTGATACTGGTGTGAAAAACAAGAAAACCGTTACCTACATTTAGGATTTAGCACCTGATTCGAAATTGTTGCTAATATATTTCAATATAAAACAATTTGGAGTGAGGTGCCAAATCCCAAATGTAGTAACCGGTTTTCATGTTTTCCAGGAAACAATAGTAAGGAGTGATTTCTCGCATTAAACACAGTGAATCTGAAGGTATTGCTTTTTTTGCAGCGGTCTACTAACGTAAACAAATTTTAAATAATAGTTGGCGTCAATTATTTCTTTAAATCCAAGACAAAATGAGCGCCCATTTTTACCGCGCAAAAGAAAAGACCGTGTCTAAGTTCACCGAAATTCAATGAATGTAGAAAAATATTTTCGGTGTGCCTGGATACTTCGAAAAAATGAGGGGAGGGGAGAGCCAATCAGAAATATATTTCACTCATTGTTAAGTAAAATATACAATAATGAAGTGAAATTCAAAAATATATGCTATAAATATTTTTTACAGCCATTATCATAAATATAGATTGTGCTCTCATCATGGTATGGACGTCGCCAGCATTGCCATACTTAAAAAGCAACCAAACAGACTTTCCTGTTTCTGATTCACAAGGAGCCTGGATAGCAGCGTTGCCCA
>CAKNXH010050454.1:0-19044 GCA_932178445.1 Andricus quercusramuli
CCTGGTCGTCGCCTCGGTTCGTTCCTATTGCCACTCCCAACTGAACCTTAACTGTTAAATAATAATAATAATAATAATTATTATTATTATTATTATAGATCAATCGATTTTCCTCGTATCCAGAAATCTTTTCCGTTTTTGCATCAATTTTTAATTATGTTAGTGAAAAAAGTTTTAATATAAAGAACCGCGTTTTCAAATATTATGCATTACCAAAGCTTACTTAAACTTCAATAAAATGTATCAATGTTATAGGTCAATCGGTTCATTTTGAATCAACACAACTTTTCTATTCTCGCATCAACTTCAAATTATGAGAATAAGAAAACTTTTAGCATAAAAAACGAGTTTAAAAATATATAAATGACCATAGCTTCCCTACTCTGCAATAAAATGTATTAATAGTGTAGGTCAATCGATTCGTCTCGAACCAAGGAATCTTTCATATTCTTGCATCAACTTTGAATTATGCGAATGGAAAAAGTTTTACTATAAAAAAATCACGTGCGTCCTAAACTATGACCCAAGACAGATTTATGTGTAAACATCTTCGGTAAACGTTGACTGAAATTGAAATCTCACATAAAGCAAATAATAACTCACGCACATGTGGGAGTATACAAATTTATTTTCTCTTATATATAATGTCGTGCAAAAGTTTCTGGACAGTTATTTTCTAATAGGATAATAATCCTAATCTAACAATGTAACAATAACCCTACTTTATTAATAATAAACTGTAGATTTTCTCTCTATTGAGATATCCGGCATATTTTGCCGGATTTGAATAAACAAATAATTATTGTTTGAATGATAAAAACTTATTTACAAAATACTTGGACACTCGTCCCTTATTAATTAAAAATAATTCTTGTGAAGAAAATCCGAAGAACACCGTTTTTAGTATGAATTTAATAGAGAACTGCTATTTTGCATTTTTTGGGGTCACTTTCCAAGCATAATAACAATTCACAAAAATTTTATAACAAGTAGCTCTTTTTTCCATTTTTTTCTAAATCAAGCTTTTCCCATCCAAAACACCATGTTAATTTCAAAGGCTCGGTGGTACGTGTTAACTTCGACAAAAAAAAAAAAAAGAAAACAAGAAAAATGTTAAGTTGATAAACTGTAAATATAAATTAAGTATTTATTTTAAAAATTGAACTGTAGTACGACTCTTAACAATAGAATTATAATAAAATTGATTTTATAAGACGATTCTGAATCTGTTTATAATTAAATAATTTATAGATTTTTACGTTAAAAATTGAATTATTTCAATTTGAATGCCTCACGTAATTAATTAAATGTATGCATCGGATTGAAAATTCAAACTCTCTTTTTTTTTTTTTTTTTATTTTTTATTACTCTTTTTTTAATTTTCAAAAACATTTTAATTAATATATTCATAATTTTAAAGTTTTCATTGTTTCATTTTTTTTAATTTTTCATTTGTAAATGGCATTTTTCATTTCAGATTTTCACGAAACAACTTATAATCACTAGATTGTACTGTTTTTGAGTTAAAATTGTTCAAAAATGATATAATTTTCAACATTAAAAAAATTCATCGATTCATTCTTCGAACTATTTTATTTGGGACCGTACTTAAATTACGTAACAACTTATGGGGGAGGGAGGGGTCAAAAGATTTTTTTACGATTTGTTACTGAAGGGCGGGGGGGGGCCTTCATTCGTGTATGTAACTTTCGGAAATTCACAAATTAAATAAGTATCTCGGAGAAATTGTACAGAAATTTAATATGAATTCAACTTTACGCACCAAAGAAAACTGGTGAGTGAAGAAAGGAACCTGGCCAACAACAACTTTTTTTAATTCAGGAAAAAGTCAGGGATTTGGAAAAAAATCTTACAAAAGTCCGAGATTTATATAACTTTAAATAACGGTCAAACCGAATAGATTTGAAAATTTTCAACTTTTATTTGAAATTATTTTATTACGCTTATAAAAGATTCTAGGTTCAAAATGTTACAAATGTAATATTCGGGTTTTTGAATATTAATGGTCAGGGAAAATGAAAAGGTGGTTAGGGAAAAATTAGAGAATTTTTAAAATTAAGTTTTGCGGTAATCCTGATATAACATTCATCTTAGTAATTTATTTGCTTTGTATTTATATTTCTTTTTTTGCAGTTGCTTCTTCCTGAAAATGATCTTTTTAGTTGTAAATTTTATTATTTGTTTGAAAATGCAACAGTTTTGTCCAAAAATTAATCTTTTTGCTTGAAAATTCCACTATTTCGTAGAAAATTTACTTTTTGACAGAAATTCATATTTTGGTGTTGAAAAATAAATTTAAATGTTTTTTAGATAAAAATCCAACTATTTTTTGGAAAATGTATATTCTTTATTAAAAAATTCATCTATCTGAGCAGAAAATTGATCTTTTTTTATAAGAATGCATCTGTTTGGTTGAAAATTCAACTATTTCGTAGAAAATTTATCTTCTGAGTAAAATTCACATTTTGTGTCACAAATTGTCATCTGTTTCAGTAGAAAATTGATCTTTCTTCGATGAAAATGCAACTGTTTGATTAAAAATTAAATAATTGTTTCAAAAAGGCATCCTTTTTGTATGAAAATTCAACTGCTATTATCGAAAATTCGTCTTCTTGGGTTGAAAATTCAAATACCTTCGTAGAAAATTTACTTCTTATTTAAACTCTTTTTTTTCTTGAAAATTTTTTTTGAACCACTTTGTTAAAAAATAATTTTTTCGTTGAAGATTCATATTTTTATTTGAAAATTCATCTCTTTGGTTAAAGTTTGACTATTTAGTTGAGAACTGATTTCTTATAATTGAAAATTTAACTGCGTGGGTAAAAGTTGAACTATTCTGTTGAATTTGATTTTAATGAAGCTTTACCTCCTTGGTTAAAAATTTAACTATTTTGTTGAAAATTGATTTTTTTGCTAAAAATTCCTATTTTACTGTTTGAAAATTCAATGTTTCTACAGAAAATTTGTCTTTTGGCTTTCAGGATCAACAATTCAGGTGAACTTTTTTTTCTTTCATCACTGAGAAATCTTTTTATTTGTCGAAAATTCGTCTTTTTGATTTTGAAATTAATTTCTTTTCAATTACATTTCATCCTTCTAGTTTGAACTATCAACTATTAAACTTTATTGTTACGAATTTTTTTTTCATGTTGAAAATTGAACTATTTCTTTGAAAATTCAATTGTTATGTAGAGAATTTAATTATTTTGTAGAAAATTTAAGTATTTTCTTAAGAAGCCATCTCTTATCGTAGAAAAGTCACTTTTTTGTTTAAAAGAAATAAATATCAAAATTTTTTATTTGTATATGTATGTTAATGGAATTTGAATGTTAATGGTTAAAGAAAAAGAATTGGTCGAAGAAAAATTATAGAATTTTGAAAATGAAGTTTTCTCCCTGCACAGCACGCATTATCTTAAATACAACTAATTTCCACTAGTTTCAAGTCTCATATCTTATTATTTCTGGAAACCATAAATTACGTACAGCAATAGGGCGGTAGAAACATTTTGTTACGGTTCGTTACGTGGGGGTGGAGGGGGTCGATTATCCGTTACGTAATTTACGTACGGCCCCTTTGCTAAAACGCATTTTCGCCTTTGCCTGCTTAGTCAAGCTTCGTTCACACTGTTAAAAGAGCGGAGTTAAAATCAACTCCGAAGCATACCCTAGAAAAGTCCCACCGTTTTGAGTAAATGGCAAGCGGAGTAGAAGAAGACGAGTTGAATTGTAACTCTTGGAAAAGAACTCCCTAACTGCCCTGTCTGGAGTTATTTCAATAAACTCCGTTCTGACCCTATAGTTGTCCCACGACACCATCAGGAGTTGATTTTAAGGAGTAAACATCGCTAAAGAGGAACGCTGAAGGGAGTATTCACTATTGAGAAATAGACTTCAGTACTCAGAATAGATTTGATGGTAAAAATATTAATTATTGTTCTCTGTAGAACTGAATTTCTCAAATTATTTAATTCTAGCACCTTTAATTAGGCAAAGAAATTAAAGAATTGATAATGAATGATTTTCTTTAATAAAAAAGTTTATATGGTTGTCCAATTGTAAAGTTGCGTAACTCATCAATTAATGCGAGGAATTCAGGTTTACAGAAAACACTTATTAGTATTTTTAACATCAAAGCTATTTAAATTACTAAAGTATATTTTTTGTCGTACGTTAGTAAATGAAAATACATTTTCTAATTTATAAAGCGGAGAATATATTTGAGGAATTTGTACACTGTCTTATACAAACGCAATCTTTAAGTTGAATATAAAAGGCCGAATTTTTATTTAGAGCCGGGCAGGCTGACTAACTTGAAGGAAATTTGTTTACATCTGTAACTTCATTTTTTTCCCCCTGAAATCGGAAAAAAATCAGCCTGATTTCTTAAAAAACTACTAATTTTGTCGGCAATAAAGTTTGCGATTTGAAATCAGTCAGCCTGCTTTGAACTAGATTCGGTGTTTAGTACTTCAAAATACAATACAAATTCATTATTTTACATTTTTCTTTTAAAAAACTAATTTTACTGTAAAATGTATTAGAGCTGCAATATATATGGGGCAGTCTATCCTATTATAATTGTTATAAGATATAACCGTTCAACTTTTCGCAAGTATTCTAGTCCCTTTTCATGTTATGAATATCTGATACTTTGGTACAATAAAACTATCAACAATGTTCCCGTAACTATAATGCAATTCGTAAGCAGGTACATGACTCAAGTTCTGAAAATTAACTAAAAAGAAAACGTCTTTAGAATCTTCATCGACCTCCACAGAATAGGCATGATAAGTTTCGCAGTAGTATCGACATTTCCATTTTTTACAAATTGCATAAGGATCTGAATTGTGTACAAAAATCTGATCAATTTTCATGAAAATTGGCATCTCGGACACATTATCTATCCCGTATACAATTAAAAAGCCTGTCCTATACAAATTTCGATAATGGATTTGATTTGTTACAATTATTTTAGCTTTTGGACTTAATTTAATGTTAGTTGACTCTTCGATATTGCAGTCTTTGATTAAATCACAGTAGTTCATAACTTTACCAGAGGTCACTTCAAGCTGTTCCTCTAAACTTTTGTACTTTAACTTCCAGTGGTAGTACATAAATCTTTGATGTTGCTCAGTTAATGTTTTACAAATATTTATAAAGTTATGATAACTATTACCTAAATTCTTAAAATAATTGTGCTTAGCTTCAAATCGCATCGCCCATAGAAAGACCAATGGGCCCATTTTTTGAATTATCGTGGGGTAATGGATCATGAAATGATGCTTTGGGATTAAAGTTCTTTGGAATTCTACTTGAAAAGCTGAATGATGTTCTTCTATTAAAAGTTTTAGCTGTGTGATCATTCCCTCGGAAATCACAGGTGAAAAAATAATGTCCATAATATAAAAAAGTAACTCTAGAACTCTCCATTTTTTCATTACTATATTGTAAGAGGGATGTGATGGATGTAAAATTTCACCTATAATCAGAGGTAAAAAGCGCAAAAGGCACCAATTCTGTGCAGCTCGTTCCCCAATTAAGCAACCAGATTTTTCTAATGAAACCGGACTTGGCTTATCACTTTTGTCTATGAAGCCATAAGAGAATGATGCGATTCGATTGTTCAGTTGTTCTAAGGTTATTAATTTCAAATCAATGATGATGAAACTAAGAAATAATTTCGTTTCAAATGATCCCACACCCTCTAAAACATCATGCATTACATCTGCACTAATGCTTTCAAAAAAATCGAAGTATTTTACTTCATCCAGCTTTGATTTCCGTTTTATTCCAAGAACTTTATTTCCCTTTTTGAGTTCATCACAGTGTTTCTGATAAGTCCTACTATCACGAAGAAGATTTTTACCTTCCAGTGCCATAGTATGTGCTTGCTGACTCTGACAAACCCATTAAAACATTTCCACCTAAATTATCAAAACTTAGAACAGCAATTGTTCCTTTTACAATGCGATCAAATACTTTTATTCCCTCTGATTCAAGCATTTTTACATCTTCTATCAGCGGTTCTACAATTTTATCAAAACCGAAGACCTTTAAGTCTTGAACGTAAAACAATGCTACTAAATGAATGTTTTGCAACTTTTAATTTAAGTGAGGAGGTAGATTTCTTATAACAAAGTAAATTGCCCCTATTTTATGAACAATTGTTTTGCTTCCAACAGGATTAACTGTTTCAAAGTCATCATAGAATAATTGAATAATGATAGCATCAATGGACTGTGCCAAAAGCTGATTGAAAGTAACATATGAACCATCATATATATCTTTCATCAAAGTTTTATCACTTTTGTGTTTAGACCGAATCCATTTCCATACGTCGGAATTGCTTAGAATAAACTTTAAGTTTTCTAAAATGGGCACATACATGAATGTACAAGGTACTGGAACATTTTTATATGTCTGACTTTCCTTATCGTAAACCTGGTCATACCGGGGTCCCAAAATTTTTTCTATAGGCGCTACGAAACCAACGGATTTCTTAAATAGTTTATGTCTCCGGTATGTAGACTTGAGTGAAGCTAAAGTCAATTCCGATTGTTTAATGTAATTTTTCAAACTTTCACAATTGTTAAGGTTTTCTTTTTTTAGTAGTTTGTTAAGGTTATCAAATATGTCTGTCACTATTTCTGTGGTACTCTCAATTATAGTTTGTACGGTTGATTTCGGTATTGAGCTAGCTTCTAAGCCCAAGAAAGATGTTTTCATTAAATTCCCAGTACTATTATCATTAATGCAATTACATGAATAACCAGCGGTTAAATTTTTTTTATCATCAGAATCATTTGAAGACTCTTCTGAGTCAGAAAAATTGGCACTAGAATGAAACTGGCTACTATCTGGATTTTGTTCATTTATATCCATTGGTTGTTCATCTGAATCGATGCAATTTGAAGCCGCAGTAATTTCACTTGAGGTTTTCTCATTGTGATGTGACGAATTATCATCTTGCGACTGAATTTGAAGCAAATGGTCTAACATATGTTTTCGGAAACCACTGTATGTTTTATAAACTAAAAAACATTTAGGAAAACAACACCTTAATTTTAACTTTGGTCCAGGTAATATCACATGTTCTCGTCGTAGATGTCGAGAAACATCAACAACTGTCAACAGTTGTTTTGAACAAATATAACACGTGAAGCGCATTCTATGCAGCGTAACATGCCATAGGACGATTTTTTGAGATCAACGAAGTTTAAATTTATACTTTATCTAAGACGAATTCACTCACTCACCGCTTTTCTTCGTGAGCCAAGCTCGAACTTCTCTCATTTTAGGTAAAAAAGTGATTCCGTTGTTCATACCATAATAATGGACTTGGATGAAGTCAAACATAACTTTAAGGCTGGCGTCGAATTCAGTGTTGAAAACAAAGTGAGATTTGAATAAGAGATCGAAAGCTTCACTGGGTACCTTAGCATCAATGGGTAATTTTTTACCATCCAAAGCGATGAAATAGGAAGATATGGCTGTCTTGTTTACCCCCACAGCAATAAGGCATGGTTGTGAGGTGACGACTTTCACATCATCAATGGGAGTTCCATTCTGAAAGAATATAACAGTAATAATAAAATATCATTCGTAATAATTTACTTTTTTCAGCAATATGTTTTTTATATTATCATAATTCCGAATATAATCTAATATATATGTATGTGTAAATGAAATTAATTTGTTTCATCCCTAATTCATATAAGAGAAGTATCTTATTATACCTGATGGAATATTATCATTCTGTTTACAACAGAATCATTCTCGTCGGTAGACTTTATACTCTTTCTTCGATTGCTCTGGGGAAGTAGCTTCAATAAAGATATGTAGGCTTTTGTCAAAGGATACCAATCTGCAACAAAAGCATATTTTGTATTAAGAGAGAGGAAAATTTTGCCACGGTTTAACTTTCATTTTAAATTATAGTTACCATTCTCTTGTCTTGTGAGTTTCTTCGTTAGATTTCGTTCCGATATTTGGAGAACGTCTTCAGTGTTAAACCCCTCTATCTTTGCGTCTGGATACATCAAGGAGAAGTCTTCGCCAATCTGCAAAGAAATTGAAATGAATGTCTACAAAATTCAATGATTATTTATTTTCGAATAAAAAAAGAAGCTAACCAAATACGGTATATCGAGGAATCTCGGAAAATTTGATACAATCTTTTCCGGCTCTCTTCGTCTTAATTCGTAGGAATATTGAAAAATTTCTAAAATTTCTGCTTTTTGTGTTTTTGAGCAAGCATTTTGAAAGAAACCTAATTTCTGCTTAAGCACGCCATCATCCAGAGTATTCTCGTAGTGTTGAATTTCAATTCTTTTTTCAGAAACTTTTGCTACCTCAATTTCGTCTGTGCTTTTGTTTCCAGGTTTGTGTCGATTTAACGTTTTTAGTCTCCAAGAAATGTATCCACTTCTTGTTTTAGGGTCGTAAAATGCTTCCTAAAAATTAAAAATAAATATATGGTTATAATATAAGTTTATCTCACGTATAAAGGGTGGTGTTTTCTGCAATTCAGATGATATTCAGACAGCAGATGATATCTCAACCAAAAAAGACGATTTTTCTACCAAATGTTGAATCCTTAACCAAAACAGATTAATTTTGAACCAAAAAAAATTTCAACCCAGAAAAAATATTAATTTTCTACCAGCAAAGATGAATTTTCAACAAAAGAGATGCATTTTCAAATAAGTAAAATGATGACTCTTCCACCAAAAAATATCAATTCTTAACAAAGTTAAGTTTATTAGTTGACAATTAACCATTGCTGTTAAAAACTCATGTATTTTGTTGAAAATTCGTCTTCTTTGGTAGAAAATTAATTTTTGGGTTGAAAATTATTTTTTTTTTCTAAATTTAACTAATTGGTTGAAAGTTAAACTACTTTGTTAAAAATTTATTTTTTGGTTGAAGATGCATCATTTCAGTAGAAAATTATTCTCTTTGATGGAGAATTTAACAATTTTTTTCAATACTTGTTTTTATCTCGTGAAAAACTAAATTTTTTAATTAAAAATGTAACTATTCAATTTTTTGTTGAAAATGTATTTTTTTTTTAGTTTAAAATTCAACTTTTTGGTTGGAAATTAATGGACCTTTTTGAAAATCAAACAATTTTTTCCCACAGTATTATTTTTGGTTGAAAAGTCAACTGTTTCTGTGAACATTCGTCTTTCTGGTTTAGATAAAATGTTTTTGATTTAAAATCTAAATATTTTCTGGTTAAAATATGAACTATTACATTTTTTGTTAAGAATTTAACTCCTTTGAATGAAAATTTAACTATTTTGTTGAAAATTTGTTTTTTTTTTTGTTGTTGAAAATTCAACCAATTCGTTAAAAATTCCTGTATAATGTTGAAAAATTGTCTTTTTCACTAGAAAATTAATCTTCTTGATTGAAAATTCAACTATTTGGTTGAAAGTTGATATACTTAGCTAAAATTTCAATAATTTTGCCAAAAACTAATACTTTTTGGTTGAAAATTCGTGCGAGTCTACATTCTAGGTGCAATATTTAAAATTTATGTATGACAAAACTTCGTACAAATTAAAAATAAATATATGGTTATAGTATCATTTGATCTCACGCATAAAGGGTTCAGTTTTCTGTCATTCTACTTATATACTCACGTAACCTTCCTCGGAACCGGGGTCTTTCAAAGACGGAAATTCTTTAATTATTTCTCTGGCACAAGCAACTGTTTGTTCCTTAGATGGATAATTCCCAAACTTATCAACTAAATGGTCGACACAAATAGTTACAAGTCTTCTTCGGTTCTGAGGAGTAAGGGTACCTGTTTCCTTATACTCCTTCAAAATGTCTTCACCAACTGAGTTTTTTATGACTGCTTCTTTTATGTCCTACAACATGGTGGTCACAAACACTAAGTATGTAGATGAAAGGACGGAAAAGGAAAGAAAGGATAACGATATACAGGCTCGAATATATGATATAGAAAACAAAAAAATTCTTTGAGGTATAAGTTACAACTTAAAAATATATCAATTTACCAATATCGTGAACCTTTTCTTCGCAGGTTTAGCGTCATCAACTTCAACGTGATCCGATTCGGCATTTCTTTTTCCGTTAACCGAATTTTGTTCAAGAAAAATATCATTAATTTCTTGATTTTCAAGTATGTTTTGATCTATACCGTGATCAGGTCCGGGGAGTAACAACATTTCGATTTTCTCAAAAGCCGCATCGTTATTAGTGCCATTAGCAGCCGTGGGTAATGCCACTATGTTGATTGATAATGGATCGTCGCTGGGTGTGGCAAGTTTCGACTTGTTAGGTGTTTCATTCAGAATGTTGAAATCCATGTAATTATTTTCATCCTGTTATAAAGGAATTTTTTCCAGTTAACTCTTTTATATTCTACAATATAGGAGTAAAAAAATGATATCGGGAAAGAATGCTTCCTGTTTTATTTACCATATTTTCTTTGTTTTCTTGTAGTGTTGCGTTTGAGAAGCTAAACTTCAAAGGGAATTGCTTTTCGTCAAGAATCACTCTAAAGTCTTTATTCGTCGAAAAAGATGAAAACACATCTTCTTCGATATCAACACCTTCGGTATCCTGAACAATGATTTTTTCATCCTTGAAACCGAACTTTAATTTCACTGAAAAAATATCATTATTATTTTTTTTTCAATTAAAAAGGAATAATATTGTTCACATTTACTGTGACTGGCACACAAGCCGAGGTTTTTTCAATAGAAAACGTTTCTTTTTTTAATTCGAAATTTTATCAACCTTTCAAAACTGAAGCATTTCATGGGAGATTTCCAAAAAATTGACCATTTTAGTACAATGAGCTTCTCATTGTTCTCCAATTTTCAACCAAGAAGATAAATTTTCAACTACAAAGATTAATTTTGTACAAAAAAAGACGACTTTTCCACAAAGTATAAAAATTTTCCACCAAATAGTTTAATTTTACTAAAAAAGAACAATTATGAACCAAATAGTTAAATTTTCATCCGAAATAGGGACACTTTCAAACAAAAATAGAGTACTTCAATTTTCTGTTTTAAAAAAACTAATTTCTAACAACAACAAAAAACGAATTTTTACCGAAATAGTTAAATTTTAATATAATTGAAATTTGAATCAAAAAATATTTTAATCTTAAATAAAAAACAGCTGAATTTAACCAAAAAATACAAATTTTCAAGAATAGTTGAGTTTTCATTTAAAAAAATACTTTTCAGTCAACAGAGAAAATAAGTTTAAAACAAACTGTCGAATTTCAAGGAAAAATATGTATTTTCAACCAAGGAGATTACTTTTTTCACCAAAAAAGACGAATATTCGATAAAACACATGAAGTTATTTTTAAGTACAATAAAATAAAAAAGAATTAATTCCCTACAACAATCGTTTTTGAACAAAAATAAAATTTAATCCACCTCTTTCAAGCAGGCTACCCTTTATAGGTTAGGTTCGTAAATTTCAACGAACACTTTTATTCAATTTACTCATCACTATGGACGGCTGGAATAAACGTTCATTGTACTATTTGGTTCGATATAATGTACAAAATAATATAAAATAACCCATATTAACATTTTAAAAAACACATTTCTTTACTGTTCCATAATAGAGGGACATTAAAACATTATGGAACACCGGTACAAGAGTCCAAAAGTTGTTTCATAATATAGGTACAGATAGTTCGTTCCGCTTTTTCGTAGATATTATAATTTTGCTTAGACTAAATTAAACGTTTAATAGGCGTTTGGCAGTCAGAAAAGATCAGCCCATTCATTCGGGCTATACCCTGGTTTTCCTGGTCAGTGACACCCTGATAGGTTAGAATTTTAAAACCGACCTCAATTTTCCTCTAAACACTGACTGAACTGATTCGCAAAAGAATCTTAGTACGCATGAATATTGTTAATATTTGTTTATAAGGCAAAAAAGTCAGTTTAGAAACCTTCATTATTAAAAATTAATACTAAAGTCACTTTTACTCAGAAATGTCAAGGAATATTTTTTGAATGCTCCGGAAGCGTATTGAGAATAATTTTCCAAGCATTTCTTTATCAATTTCAAAGAGAATAATTTCCACGAGTTTTTCAAATCGTAGACAAAGATTCGAAAGTATCTTGAATGTGTTCATAATTATTATTATACATATGCAATTATACTTACCGGCGTCTATGAATTCATCATATCCCAATTCTGCTGATTGATAAACAATTTTCACCCACTTTGTCTGGTTACCGTAACTCACTCTTTTTATTGTCGACATTTCACTTTTCTATAACTATTATTTCTATAATAACAAACCACACCGACGCGACACGCGACCATCTAGAATTTTTGGGTTTTCAAAAACGCAGTTTCGCACGCGTTGACTTGCGTCCATTGTGTGGCGAACAACTCCGAACAGAGTGTTTGTGCTTTTCTGTGAACGCAGCTCCGAACATAAACTCCGTAAGAAGTACCGCCACGACTCTCCAACTCCGGATTGAGATTAGGTTAACATTTTATTTCTGTGCGGTGCGAATTAATTACATTCACTCTGAATGCACTTCAGAACCTTTAACTAACTCTATTTTACCCTGGAGTAAAGTATGCGGAGTTAAATGTATTTGATACTGAGTCGATTTTATACTCCGAAAAATTGTACTCTCAACTCCGCTAGGCATTTACTCCTCAAATTTTTAACAGTGCATAACATACCGGTGCGGACCGATATGAGTTCTCTGAAAGAACACATTGTGTGCCATTTATATTACGCATCTACATTTAGAATTAGGCTAATTATATTTTCTGAAAAAGATTAATAAATTCTATCACTTATATCCAGAAAACAATAATTTTCCACGATTTTAAGATAATATAAGATCAAGTATTCTAATCCGGCAAAATATGCCGGATTTCAATTTTCTTTTCCGGTATATTTTATCGTGTACTAAATTGAACTCTACAGAATTTAATATGAATTCAAAATGCGAGAGAGAGAGAGAGATGGGCAAAGAGAGAGACTGAAGGGCTCCTTTCTGTGGGTGAAGAAAAGCGAGCCTCCGGTCTGTGCCATAAGACTCAACGTGTGTGTCACTGGCCTGCGTTACACTATGCAGTCGTGGTTTCATTCGAATCAGGCGCGACTCCCCATATCGAGTTTCAAGATATTAGTTAGGAAAATAAGCTCTTGAACTTTCATCAATTTATCTGCAACCGTTTTCTAGTTATCGTGTTCACAAAAAAGCGTGACATCCACTCATCAACACATCCACACACACACACACACACACATCCGGACAATTGAATAGAACATTGTAATAGACATTTTTAAATTAGGGAGGATTTAATTAAATTAATTTAAAATTTTTGGAAAATGTTACCATTACAAAGCTTCCTCTATGAGGAAGCAAAAGGTATCAAGTTTAACTTATGCATAACGCCATCTTCAAATATATATATAATTTAAAAAAAAAAGAATTAAACAACCACCGCAGGGTCCTACTAACATAAGAGCAACCGTTATCTGAAAAATGTCAATAGCCCTTAGTAGAACCGCGGTAAATCACACCTATGGCCACGTCTCACAACCGTGAGATGGGTGATCACAGGGCACGACGAAATCATAACGACAGGCCGGCGAAACCTTCGTGCGTCTTGAGGACACGAAGCGACCCAAGGATGACAGCTTTCTGCATCCATCTCGCAAGTGCCTTGGCATATTTTTGGCACGCGGGTATGGCTTCAAGGTTACGAACCAGTGATAGCTTCGCACCTCCGAGAGAACCAATCACAAGGACAATTACTCGCACCGAATACTTTGGGTACAGTCGTTGCAGCTATCTCCGAAGTTCTTGATACCTCTCCCCCTTTTCTTTCTCCTTTGCAGTGATGTTGTATTCGGACGGAGCCGAGAATTCGATCACGAATATAGTTCCTTTCCCAAAGTCTTGGAGAACAATGTCAAGTCTCCAGTAAGCAACGGAGACTGCTGCCCGGAAAAATCTTATTATGTATTTTAGTTTTCAAAAGGGGTAGACGGATATATATATATATATATATATAGAGTGTCTCAGACCATCCGTCTACCCCTTTTGAAATCTAAAATAGCTAATAAATTGCAAAGTTCAGTACCAGTATTAGAGGTATTTTCAACATCCGTCTCCCGCTGGAAGTGGCCTATTCAGACCGCAACTATTTTTTTTTTAAATGGAATGACATATTTTTCTTCATTGATTTCGATTCTACATTGAAAAGTGAATAACTTTTGTGGAAAATTTTTTTTATAAATCATCGTTTTCCACCCCAAAATGCTTTCTGAAGTCTAACTGAGCCGTCGTTCGCTTTTCACGTCAACTCGTGCTTAGTCAGTCAGCTTTCCAAATTTTGAAATAAAATTTTTAGGGTTACGCTTCGGAAAATCCGTCGACTGATAGAGCAAGACGAATTGAAAAATTTATTTGAAAAAACAATGTATTAATTCTTTCTGACGCGTTTGCTTCTTTTGGAGTTATCCAACTCAGAGGGGAACAGTAATATTTCGGAAGGCATTTTCAGGTGGAAAATGACAATTTAGAAAAAAAATGCCTACAAATGTTACTCACTTTTTTCCGTAGAATCGAAATCAACAAAGAAAAATATGTCATTCCATTTCAAACAAATTACTTCCGGTATGAATAGGCCACTTCCGGTGAGAGAGAATATATTCAAAGACTACTCTTATGGTAATGATGAATTATAGGTTCTGAATATTTTATATTATTGATATTGATGAGTGATTATTATCAAAGATAAGTAAATATTATTTATATGTAACGGTCACAGGCCATGATAGAATTTTTGGTGAATAAAACGAAAATGACAAGTCTTATAAAAAAATGGTTGACAAATTTTTGTAGGAATTTTAAAAATGTTCAATTGATTCCTAAGACTTTTTCTTGTATTTTGCGTAGTTTGGTTCAAAATTTTAATTTTCGGATGTCTTCGTAGTATTTCCGATAAATAAAACCAAAATGACAAGTCCTATCAAAAAATGGTTTAGCGAAATTTTGTACGACTTTTCAAATGCCATAATTGCTGTCAAGATATTTTTTCAATATTTTGCGTCATTTGGTTCAAAATTAGAATTTTTAATTTTTTTTCCATACCATTTTCGATAAATAAAACCAAAATATTAAGTCTTATCAAAAAATAGTCTGAGGAAAAAGTAGGATTTTCAAAAAGATAAAATTCTTTTTTAAACGTGTTTTCATAACTATCTTCATTTGGCTTAAAATCATCATTTTCGACCGAAACTTGTATAATCCATCTAACCATAAAGGACCCATCACAATTTATATTGTACATCGCCGACCATGGAATTGTGTCATCTTGTGTGAATTACTTATAGTAGTTTATTTAACTACTAAATATCACAATAAGAAACGATTCCGTGGCAAGCCATTCGCGATATAAATTGTGCAGTATCCGTTGTTTATTTGACTCAACAAATCTTTTTGTTGTAAAAAAAAACTTAATCACGCAATCTTATAGGCAAGCACACAGATTCAAGTAGTCTCGCGTATTTTTCACGTAATCACTTAATCCCAATTAATTCTGTTTTCGGATCACTTATTTGTATAGGTTTCGCCGAGATGCAAACGCAAACGGATTACATTTTAATTTTTTTCAAGCGACGTTACAGACTCTCACACGTGGACTGCCATCTTGAATTGGAGTACGCGATCGTACCAAGTGCCAATGCGTCTATGACTTTTAAGATGCTCCTAACAAAATATTTTGGTTGAAGCAATCAAATATTTTGCCTAATTTGAATGAAATGCTCTCTTAAATCATTTGGTAGATCCAAACAAAAAATTTGGTTAAATCAATACAATATTTTCTAAAATTAACAAAACGATTTAACCAAGAGCTTTTATTGATTGAGGTAAACGAATTTGATCAACCGAACAAGAATTTTGTTCATTTAACCAAAATATTTTCTGAAATTAACCCAAAGCGGTCAACAAAATGATTTTGTTGAATGAAGTGAAAGTTTTTCTGGGTGCAGGTAAAACACAATTTTCTCTATATGTTATTCAAATTCTATAGAAATAAATATTTAAAAAATCGTCATATGTTCGGATAGATTCTAGCAATCATGATGCTTGAGAATACGCTGAATTTTTTACTGCCCCATTAAAAAAAATGTTTGTGCTGAGAAAATTAGTATGGGGATATATTTTCTAGACAAAACATCCGCATCGCACTTTGCATATATTATTGCCTTCATCTAAATTGTTATAGACATAGAAATGTATAACAATTTACTGGCTTAGATTCGTCCAATTTGATGGTACTCTAACTTTGTATATAGTTCAACACTCAATTCATCACAGATTTTTTTCTGCCAAGAGCCAGGCTTACTTGTGGAAGCCAAGATCTCGTGGCATAAATCGAAAATGCGGAAATTTGAAATCGAGTAGATTAGTTCTAGTTCAGCATCCCCTCCAAGAAAAATTTTCTAGCTCAGAGAGAGAGAGAGAGAGAGAGAGACCTAGAGGTTGCTGCAAATGATGAGAAGAAGAGAGTCGAAGATGTGGAAAGGGAGCATCCTGGGCAAATCTGAAAACCGCTAGACTCGCGAGCTTTTTACGTGCTTAATCACGTGCCAGAAGTTAATTGAGTGGATACTTAAAAGTGAAGTACGCGGCCAACAATTAGGGTATTCTCCGTCAGCCTTTCACGAAGTAACCGACACTTTCCAACTTCGAGCATTCCCGCGTGTACGAAATTTATCCTCAAACATGGTAAGAGAATTTTATTCTATTGCCTACAAAACCTTGTTAACTATGCAATTCTTGACAGAAAAACACAATTATGCTATTGAATTTTATGAGAAATCTTTATTTATTCAAACTCAACGATTCCAATCAATTGCCAGAATATTTGCAAACAATCTATTCGCAACAAATTTCGATTACTTCTTTTATCGTGGTTAATTTAGTACATAGAGCAAAAGGAACTAATAGTACATAATGTTGACCGTACATACATTCTTTTTTATGATTGTAGGACGATTTAACAAAGGACCAAATTGCGCGTAAGTACTCAATATGGATTAAGTAATTCAAGTAGTTTCTATATCATTTTATTTACTGTTTTGAAAATATTTTCCTGTTTTTCTCAGACTTGAAAAACCATCGCTATAATATTTACGACTCTCTTGAATGAACCAGCGAAATCCTATTGGTTGAAACAGTCAGAAGTGTGTCACTGGCAATCAGTGAGATTTCACTGGTTCAATCAGTGACATTCCGTTACTGGATTAATCAGCGAGGCTCACTGGTTCTGGAGGACTGGACTGGAGGTTCAGGTCTTGACCGCAAGGAGCGCTATATCACTAATTGAATCTATCATTTAACGTCACTGGTACATTCAGTAATGCTGTTTCAGTTGATTCAATAACTCGTTCACCTGGCCAAAGCCGGAAAGTCACTGGCTAACTAGTGATAATTTCACTGGCTTAGTTTAAGAGAGGCCACTCATAATAAATGTTCATTCGAATCTAACAAATTCTATTCAGTTAAACTTATAACATTTCGTCTTTCATTTCAATTGAAAACTTCAAGGTAGTATGTTTATCCGACCTTATCATCAAAATTTCCATTTTTTTCAGAACAATTGCACAATATTAAGTCACATCACACCTAATATATCAAAAATAGTTAGAAACAGAAAAAAACATCTTTTGAAGAAAATTTATAAACACAATCTCTAACAAAGTAATCTTGTGTAACAGAATTGAGCCGTTCTCTGCAAGAAAAATGGTGAAAAAAGGTGTTATGAGGAATAGTATATATAATATGGGCAGAATACGTCAAGTGTTCCCACCTAAAAGTATTGTTCTTTTTTATTAGGTTCAAATTTAACAGAATTATGGTCCTAGTAAACGTATATTAATTCACCAAATCATAGGTCCATTTATCAACTGGCTGTCAATATACAGGAGCCTGAAGTTTTCACTTTTTCAGGTGCTTTTTAACCTTCACGTTAGTGTAACTTCTTCTAGTTTTTTTTTTTTTTTTTGTTTTTGAAAATCGAAATTAAAATTGATTTTTTTTTTAAAAACCTACTTCCAAAAATTTCTTTTCTTTTCTCCAAAATAGCTTTTTTACACTCATCAAAGTCATGCAGGATGAAAACTGGACTGGAAATAATTTCGTAGTCCAATTGAGATCTTTATGCTTGACGATACTACGTTATGATTATATAATATATATAAACACAACAAATCATCCAAGTTAGACCTGACAGGATTGGTTCCCGGGCGCTGCGTAAATTGAATGTGGTAACCTCGAGCGTAAAAATCTCAACTTGACCATGAAATTATTTCCAGCTGACTTTTTCTTCTGCATGACTTTAAAGAATATAAAAAAACTTTTTTTTAAAAAGAAAAAAAATTTAAAGTAGGGTTTAAAAAAAATCAATTTTGATTTTATTTTCAAAAAAATTCATAATGGAAAAAATTGTGGCGATAATCTTAAAGTGCATGATCAGAGCTTTCCAAAAAACTATAATAAAAGTACCATCGGATAATCCTAAAAGAAGTTACCCTAACGTGAAGGTGAAAAAGCTCTTGAAAAAGTGAAAACTTCAGGACCCTGTATATTGACAACCGGTTCATTAAGGGACCTATAGTTTGTTGAGTTAATATACGTTTACTAGGACTATGTATGTATGTATACCATTAAGCCATTTCCCTTTCGGGGTAGGTGTGACACTACCCGATTCGGGTAGTGTTTCTAGGTGGATAATTTCTTGTAGTAAATAACTACAAGTGTGGGCTCACCACACCCACGACACGCCAACAGCACGCAGTTAGTAGTATTCCCGAACGGTCACCCATACAAGTACTAACCGCGCCCAACACTGCTTATCTTCAGTGATCTAACGAGAACTGGGTTTTTTCAGCGTGGTATTCAGCTAAAAACCTAATAAGAAAGAACAATAATTTTAGGAGGGAACACTTGACGTATTCTGCCCCCCCCC
>CAKNXH010050456.1:0-13312 GCA_932178445.1 Andricus quercusramuli
TCATGCCAATTAATACTTGTCTCGATTGAGAATGGACAGAACCTTATAATTTTAAAAGGTTTCCTATAAAAATTTGATAAAACTATCAAAAGCTTTCTTATATTTTGAAAGGTCTTTTTTCAAATTTATTGCATTGTTTCCCTCTCTTTTTATGTATTGCATTTTCATGAATTCCCTTTTTCTTTTATTTCTTTCATTATATAGGACTCTAACGCCATGCCAATCGAACTCATGTCCATGGGTGATTCTATGTTTTGACAACACACTATAGTATTTCTGACTCCTTCGAAGATTATTTTGATGTTCATCTCTTCTTAGTCTTATTGGTCTCCTAGTTTGGCCTATATATACTGCCTTGCAACTCATAAATTTTATCTTATAAACTACATTTTGTTTTTCCAGTTTGTCACGTAAGTCTTTTTCCAATTTAACAATTCTGTTACTTTTGAATGGAATTCTATATATTGTATGTAAACCTTAGTAAACTCTTAGTAAAAATCTCAAGGACTTTGAAATTTTATCAAAATAGGGTAAAACAACCGTGTTATATTTATCAAATTGTCTTATCTCTGTGTTAATTATAGTGTTTTCCTTCTGACTCATCTGATGGATTCTGTTGTTAATATTTTTTCAATGAACAAGGGTGAATAATGGTTCAAAAAAAGGATCTGTTTGCAAATTTAAATATTTTTTTTATGGAAACTTTGATGTGATAATTTCATAGCCCTATCAACCATATTTTTAAAAATTGCAATTTTCATCTGTATTGGGTTATTTGACAGTAAGCTCAAAGTTCGTCCTGAAAATGATGGTTTTCTGTACCAATCCGTTATAATTCTACCATCATCTGTTTGAATCAGAGGTCAATCTAGAAAATTTATCTTATTTTCTTTTTCTATTTCTGAAGTAAATTGTAATCTGAGATGTATACTATTAAAGGAATCTGACAGCATATTGATTTTACTTGCTTCTACACAAAGAACAGAATCATCGACGTATATCGCATAGAAAAGGCATTTAAATCCTACTTTTTATAATTTGTCATTAATCAAATTTCCCATTTTGTTTAAAACTGTATTTTCTAAATCTTCCATGACAATGTCTGCTAAAATAGGTGAGAGAACAGATCTTATTGGTGTTCCAAATTTTTGTTTATAAAATTTGCCAACAAATTGAAAATAAATCGAATGAAAAACAAAATCGATTGCTTCAATGAACTTTTTAAATGGAATTTTAGTGTGTTGCTTTATATAACCCCATCTTTTCAATTGAATCTTTAACTTTGTGAAGGAATGTTCGGGAACATAGCAATTACATCGAAAGAAGCTAGGATGTAATCATGAGGAATTGTATTTCCTTCAATGAGTTCAAGAAAAACTGTACTATTTTTTACTGAATTTGTTGAAATTGTAATTGATGTTTTAATGATGTTACTAAGTAATTCTTCTAATTTTCTTGTCAGAGAAGCTATTGTTGATATTACAGGTCTTAGTGGATAATCAACTTTGTGATCTTTAATGAGACCATAAGATAAGGAAAGAACTGAATTTACAGTATCTATATCACTTTTTTTCACGCTCCCAAGATATCCATTTAATCTAAATTTATTTAAAATCTTGAATTTTTGTCATCAAGAATTGTCCTCATTTTTTTGTTATATTCGCTTTTCAAAATTGCTATAGTAATAGATAATATAGTATAGATACCCTCATCTGCACATGTTATCAGGAGACCAGGATTTTTCTTTAAAAATTAATTCGTTAACTTATATCCTTCATTTAATTTTTTGTCCATAATTGATAATAATTTGTTATTTGCAACAAAATCATTAGATAATCCTGATAGTTTTGATCTGAATTCTTGCAATTTATTACTTGGAATTTTGTGAACAAATTTTGTGAATTGTGAATTTATCTCTACATCTTTTACAACTTCTAGTAATTGGACAAACTTTTTTTCACCAAATTTTATATTTCTTTTCATTACACATCACTGCCACTTGTACAAGTACAGAAACTTAGCCACCTTTACTTTCGTTTTTGTAGTCTTATGATAGTCACTTTCCTGCTTATTGTGTGTTCAAAAAATTGAAATTCGTTTCCAGTTCTAATTCCAAGCTCGTCTATCGAAATTTTGTATAGGTTTATAAATAGGTTTGCAAAAATTATTATATATGTTTGACGTTATCTAATGTACCAGGATTCTGATATGGATATTAGATTTTAAAATCTTGGATTATAGATTTTATTATCTCAGATTATAAAGTTTAATAATCCAAGATATTATCCTGTAATATCTATTTCTTAATGTCCATAGATTGTATTTCTAATAATCTGGATCGCTGTCCCATACTTAATAGTCCAAGATTATATCCGGTAACATATTTTTTATTACCGGGTATAATCCATTTTTCTCAGTGATTGTTACCGTATCGAGAACCCGAGATTTCGCTCAAAATCGTCTTGGGATTTTGAGACTAGGTATTTCAAAACAAGATAATATAAAAAAACAAAATAAACGTAAACTCTAAAATTAAAATCAGAAGAATATTTTATTTGTTACCGAATAAAGGCGCTTAAAACAACTCGGGTTTTAGCCACATCCATAAGCGGCCATACTTAAATTACACTGAGAAAAATGGATTATACCCGGTATTAAAAAATATGTTACCGGATATAATCTTCGACTATTAACTATGGCACAGCGATTCAGATTATTAGAACTAAAATCTACAGATATTAAGAAATAGATATCACAGGATATCTTGGATTACACAGGCTGACAAAAATGACATCAATTTTCTACCCAAAGACTGGACTATGTGACCCCGAAGGATTTTGGTATCCTGAAACCGAATCCGTCATCCAAATTTTTCCTTTACGTCAGGATTTTGAGATATCCTAACCTGAAAGTGCAAAAATGGCTATTCTTAGCCTTATTTGAGGCAATGTAACATGGTCAGAAATTTTTTCTCTAAAAACTGCTGACACCATCGTTCAGTACTCCTTTTTATGTTCCATTTCCATTTTTGATCATTCCAAACCGATTTTTTTTTCTCCGAAATATATCACACATTAACCATTCAGTTTCTCGTCGCCTTGCATTGTTTCACAATGCATTGTGGAACAATGGTTAGGATGATATCTCAAAAACCTGACGTATAGAAAAAATTTGAATAACGGATTCGGTTTTAGGATACCAAAATCCTTAGGGGTCACATAGTCCGGTCTTTGGGTTTATATTTTGCCAGCCTGTGCTATTGAACTTTATAATCTGAGATAATAAAATCTATAATCCAAGATTTTAAAATCTGATATCCAGATTGGAATCCTGGTCCATTTGATAATCTCGAATATATGTAATAATTTTTGCAAACATATTTATAAACCAATACAAAATTTTGATAGACGAGCTCGGAAGTGGAACTGGAAACAAATTTCAATTTTTTGTACACACACTATAAGCAGGAAAGTGGCTATCATAAGATAGCCAAGTTTCTGTACTTGTACAAGTGGCAGTGATGTGTAATAAAAAGAAATATAAACTCAACCATTTTCTAAATCGGAACCACCTGTTATTTAGCAGTAATAATCATTTTATCACTTAATTATACGCGCTAACATACTTTTCTATACTCGAAACAAAACCCATGAAAAAAATATTTCAAAAAATATTTCTTGAGATTATTTTTCGTGGAAAAAAGTTCATACATGTTTTCCAGCATCCTACTATTGAGTCCCATAACATACTGTTTGCTCATCCAAATCGGTCAAACCGTTCACAAGAAAAACGACTTTTTCGATTTTCCTTCTAAACCCCATAACTCCCATAAAAATCATTTCTGGTAAATAATACTTCAGGGTATTTAACTGCCGATTGATGTCATCTTATGGTAAAAATATGGACCTGATCGGACCGGGGCAGCACACTCAAAAATCATGAAAAACGATATCTCACATATATTTAAAGTGACAGAAAGCGAAAATAGTACATTAAAAAAAGTGTATATATGTGCATGTATATCGTAAAAGGCCTTTTTTTAAGAACATGAGAATTGTTGATACTGAGAAAAATTTTCCACCATTTTTTTCACTTTTGGCACCTGGTCTAGAAAGTTTTACAATGCCAACTTTAATGCAGAATGAATTTCCGTTTTTTAATTATCGTCAGCGCGTTATGTCCTCATGGCTATTTATCATATTTATGTATAAGTGTCCAAGAATGGCCCTCTTCGACGAAGAAGGTGTAGACCTCGAGACAGTGAGGGTACGTGGGTTAGCTTTCGCAGATGACAAGATTGTTATAGCAGATTCAATCGAGGACTTGCAAAGAATGTTGAGCAAACTCATACATGGACATGTGTCCAAAAATGGCCATCTTCAACTAAGAAGGTGTAGATCTCGAGAAAGTGAGGGTACGTGGGTTAGCTTTCGCAGACAACAAGACTGTTATAGCAAATTCAATCGAGGTGTTGAATAAACTGAATACAGGCATGAAGAACATGGGGGGAAATAAGGGGTGGGTGAGTACGGGAATAGAGGGGAAGTGAGGGGAGAGAAAGTAAAGTAAACGAGGAAAAACGAAGGGAGGGGAAGTGGATGAAGTGAAAAGAAATTATGGGAGAGGAAATAAGGAAAAATGAGGGGCGGGAAGACAGGGAAGGGTAAGAAGATGATGTGATGAGAAATTAAGGAGGAGAAGTGAGTGGGAGTAGGAAGAAGTAGAGGAAATAATTGGAATTGAGGAAGAGTAGTAAGGAAAGCGAACGGGGGGGGGGGGGGGTTGTAGGGTAATGTGAGTGAGTAGGGGCGGGCAAGTGATGCCTGGGAAAGGAAGTAGAGGAAGGGGAGTATTAGCTGGAGAAGTGAGAAGAGGAGGAAGTAGAGGAGGAAGAAGTAGTGGAGGAAGAAGTAGTGGAGGAAGAAGTAGTGGAGGAAGAAGTAGAGGAGGAAGAATAATTTTTTTCTAAATATCCCGGTTTTCGTAAAACCCTAATTTTTCATGTTTTTCGTGACTGGCTCGAGAACCGTTAGAACTATCCAAAAAATAATTTAGTCGTTTCATTCAGCGTTAAAAACAAATCGAAATAATGCCTCGCGTGTTTTGAACAAAATGATCTGTAATACTCTAAACAATAATCGAAATTCTTTTTAAAAGAGGTAAAAACGGAATCTACCCAATTATGTATTTTATCATTCTAAAAATATTTCTTCTTATTTCAGAACCTCAAAGTGGTTTTCGAATTGCTTTCAATATGTTC
This sequence comes from Andricus quercusramuli, assembly GCA_932178445.1. Taxonomy (NCBI): domain Eukaryota; kingdom Metazoa; phylum Arthropoda; class Insecta; order Hymenoptera; family Cynipidae; genus Andricus; species Andricus quercusramuli. The sequence continues at coordinate 5,261 of CAKNXH010050456.1, forward strand.
GACACAGACGGAAACGAGAGAGTCGATAAGACAGAATTTCTTGTGGTAAGTTCTACCATTTGTCCAGTATTCAAAAATATTATTTTCTTATTTAAAGTTACACTAGATTTATCAAATTTAATTATTTTAAACACTAATCTTTAATAGGACAGTTATCCTTTTATTAAATAATTAAATTAGATTAAATTGCCCTCATATCAGGAATTTTTAGTTTCAATTATACAAGGCGACAGAAAGGTATAAAATATACTTTAAAAAATAAACTAAAAGAGTGGAAATATTCTCCTTGGTGCCTATCTGTCGTCAAATTTCTCATTTTTTCTCTGCACGAAACATTCACAGATTCGACGACTCTTTGGTGGAAGTCTGAAGGAACGAGAACTCGACGACCTTACAAAACTTGCCGTGAGTTTCTACACACCCATCGCCAAAGCAAATAACTACAACTATTTACTAACAACTATATGACTTGATCTCAAATTTCTCTTCTTTGAACTTTTCTAACCCTTGAATAACCTACTTTGTAAAAATAAATATGATCCTCGTGTTGTATGCCAAACTAAAAACAATCACACTTTTATGTTTTCATAACTGCTTGTAATTTTCTTTCGCAGGGTGTCCAGCGAGAATCAAATTCAGAATTCCATAAATTTTTTTCCGTTTTTTGAGTCTTCTTTGATTGAAAATGAGGGGCCGGATTCTATAAGCATATATACATTTTTTTCCGATATTTAGAAAACAAATTTCTTTTACTTCAACTCGCCAATAATGTGGTACAAGTCTAGAATTTACCATTCAAAAAGGCACGCAGCATTAAATTTGTATCCGAGTTAAAAGTTTTTTTATAATTGAAAAACATTACATTCTTAACAAAAGTACAGATATATTTTTTTTACTTTGTAGCCTTTTTTAAAAAAACAAATTTATGAAAAGGTGTTTTTAAAAAAAAAATGTTTTCTAACCTCCTAGGGGGGACATTTTGTTACGATTTGTTACGGTAATTTCTCCAGAAAATCATCTTTTTAGTTATCAATTTTATTATTTGGTTGAAAATTTAACAATTTTCTTAAAAATACATTTTGTTTGCAAATTTAACTGTTTTGTTAAATATTCGTCTTTTTGTGTTAAAAATTCAACTCTTTTCGTATAATACTAACCTTTTGTTAAAAAATCATATTTTGTTGGTGATAAGTCAACTGAAATATTTTCCTTGGACAAAAATGCAACTGTTTTGTTGAAAAATCAACTATTTCCTCAAAAATTTACTTCTTGTTTAAAATTTGTATTTTTCTGTTGAAAGTCTATTGGAATCCTTTTGGATGAAAATTCAATTCTTTTATTTGAAAATTTCTCTTTTTGATTTGAAAATTCACCTGTTTCAGTAGGATTTTCATTTTTCTTTGATAATGCAACTGTTTGGTTGAAAATTTAGCAATCTTGTTAAAAAGTCATACTACTATTTAGCAGAAAATTAACTTATAGTTTACAATTCTTATTTTGGTGTTGGAAACTGAACTGGATTTTTCTTTGGATGAAAATTTAACTTTTTTTTTTAAAGTTTTTTTTCAATTCATCTGTTTTTGAAGAAATATTTCATCTTTCTTGGATAAAAATGCAACTGTTTGGTTTTAAATTCAACTCATTTTTGAAAATTTGTGTTTCTGATTTCAAAATTCATCTGTTTTAACAGAAATTACATATTTCTTAGATAAAAATGCCACTGTTTGGTTTAAAATTAAACCTTTCTACCAAAGCGGACGCATTTATAAATCAAAAAAATAATTGTAAATTATATTAATTTCATCCAATTTTTTTTAAACATTTAAATAAAAAAAAATATCTATTTTTTCTCCAGAAAATCATCTTTTTAGTTATCAATTTTATTATTTGGTTGAAAATTTAACAATTTTCTTAAAAATTTGTATTTTCTTTTTCACCAAAAAATTAATTATTGTAGAATGCAAACAGTTAATCGTGAAAAGTCAACTGAAATCGTTTCAAACCAAAAATTCAACTATTCTTTTTTAATTAATTTTTTTGATTTATAAATGCGTCCGCTTTGGTAGAAAGGTTTAATTTTGAACCAAACAGTTGCATTTTTATCTAAGAAAGATGTAATATATATTTTATATATTATTGTTATATTTCGTAGAAAATTCACTTTTTGTTTAAAATTTATATTTTGGTGTTAATAAATAAACTAAAAGCTTTTCTGGATAAAAGTTAAACAATAACAAATTTGTCCTTATTGTAATTAAAAATTCATATTTTTGGATGCAAAATTCAATTTTGTTCGTAGAAACTTATTTTTTGTTAACAAAATTATATTTTGATCTTGAAAAGTCAACTGGAATCTTTTCTGGATGAAATTTCAACTTTTTTTTTAATTTTGTTTTGTTTTTAAATGAAAATTCCTCTGTTTTAAGAGAAATTTCATTTTTTTCAATAAAAATGCAACTATTTTATTTTTGGATTGAAAATTCAATTTTTTTGTAGAAACTTATTCCCTGATTAAAAATCCATATTTTGGTCGTGAAAAGTCAACTAAAATCTTTTTAAACAGAAAATTCAACTATTCTTTTTCAATTTATTTTTTTGATTTATAAATGCGTCCGCTTTGGTAGACATTTATGACAATGAAACTTTTTGGTTGAAAGATATTCTTCTTTGCTTGATTATTCAACTATTTTGACTTTCGGGATGAAAAATTCAATTTTGTTAGTAAAAACTTATTTTTTGTTAACAAATTTATATTTTGATCTCGAAAAGTCTACTGGAATCTTTTCTGGATGAAAATTCAATTATTTTTTCAAATTCGTTTTCTTTTTAAATGAAAATTCATCTGTTTTAAGAGAAATTTCATTTTTTTCAATAAAAATGCAACTATTTTATTTTTGGATCTTTTTTAGTTGAAAATTTTCCTCTTTTGGTAAAAAAAATAATATTTCAGTGTAAAAGCAGAAACTGAAAAATTATTATTCGTTAAAATAACAAAATTATAAGAATATAATATTTATATTCAATACGCAGTCTGCTAACATGTACAAATAAGCCATATAAGAATAAAATCCAAATTAATTATAGTTTATCAGAGGGTTAGTTTTTTAAATATTATTTTCTATTCCCAAAATTTTGTTCCTAGCACCACAAATAACATTTTTTTTAATACATATTCAAATTAAAAAACAAAGTAAGAAAATCCAACTATTTTCGGTTGAAAACTCTATTATTATATTTTTGGTTGAAAATCTTTTCAGCTTAAAAATTTTATTATTTGATCTTTTTTGTAGAAAATTCGTCTTTTTATCTAGAAAGTTCAACAGTTTGTTTGCAATTTTTTCCATTCCTGCCTAAAAATAATTTTTAGTTGAAAATTCAACTATTTTATTGGGTCTTTTTCGGGCGTATTCAACTGTTTTTAACTTAAAATTAAATCTTTTTTGTTTTAAATATGAATTATTAAATTTTTTGTTGAGAATTCATCCTCTTGGTTTAAAATCAAGCTACTTCTTCAAAAAATTCCACTATTTGGTTAAAAATTAAATTTTTTGTTTAAAATTCATAATTTCGTGTTGAAAATTCCTCTGTTTTGTAGAAAATTAGTCATTTTGTCTTTAAAATTCAACAATTTGGTCAATTTTTTCCTTTCTTGTCTAAAAAATCTTTTTTGGTTGAAAATAGAACTATTTTATTGAAAATTCGTCTTTTGAAGATAAATTCATTTTTTTCAATTTAAAATTAAACTCTTTTTCTTAAATAAGAACTATTAAATTTTTGTTCAGGATTAATCTTTTTTTAGTTAAAAATTGAAATATGTGGTTAAAAGTTCAACTAATTTGTTAAAAATTTATCCTTGATTAAAAATGTAAATTTTTGTTGAAAATTCGTGTTTTCGGGTTCAAAAATTAACTATTTTGGTAGTACATTCAACTGTTTGGCTGATAATGAACTTTTTTGTTGAAAATTCATAACACCGGATTGACAATTCAACTTTTTTTTCGAAAATGCGTCTTTTTGGTTTGAAAATTTATCTCTTTTGCCAGAAATTTCATCTTTTTTGGTGAGAAATTTAACTATTTAGTTGAAACTTCACCTTTTGCAGTGAAAAATGTTATAACTTGGTTAAAAATTTAATTATTTTGTTGGAAATTTGATAGTTTGGTTGAAAAGACAATTATTTTATTGAAAAGTCTTCTTTTTTGAAGTATTTACCGGTTTTTATTTGAAATACAAAATTTTTTGGTTTACATATCAAATATTACATTTTCTTTAGTTAAAAATTAATTCCTTTATTTGAAAATTAATTCCTATATTTAAAAATGTAACTATTTTGTTGAAAATTCAACTGTTTTGTAGAAAATTCGTCTTTTTGGCTTGAAAATTCAATAGTTTGGTTGAAAAATCAACTATTTTTTTTAAAAATCTTCTTTTTGGTTACATTTTACATTTTTTGATTAAAAGAAATTTTTTTGGTTCAAATATCAACTATCAGATTTTTTGTTAAGAATTCATCAGTTTTGGGTAAAAAATAAAACTAATTGGTTAAAAGTTGAACTACTTTGTTCAAAATTAATTTTTTTTTCAAATATTTATCACTTTAATTAAAAATTAATTCCTTTAGTTGAAAATTAATTTTTTTGGTTGAAAATTTAATATTTTGTTGAAAATTCAACCATTTTGTTGAAAAATCAACTATTTAATTGCAACGTCTTCTTTTTGGATACATTTAACATTTTTCTTGAAATCTTGAAAATTCAATAGTTTGGTTGAAAAATCAACTATTTTTTTGAAAAGTCTTCTTTTTGGATACATTCAACATTTTTTGATTAAAAGAAATTGTTTTGGTTCAAATATCTTATATTAAATTTTATGTTAAAAATTCATCATTTTTGGTTGAATAATCAACTAATTGTTGAAAAGTTGAACTACTTTGCTCAAAATTAATTTTTTGGTTGAAGATTCATCATTTTAGTTGAAAATTCATTTTTTTAGCTGAATATAAAACTATTTTTTTTTTAATCAGATTTTTTGTTGCTGTAAATTCAATTACGTAGCTTAAAATCTATCTATTTTGTTGAAAATGCAATATTATTACTTAAAATATTACGAATTTGAAAAATTGTTAATTGAAAAAAAATCTTCTTTCAAAGCGGCTCGTTTTCTGATGTTTTGAATTTGTGATTATGATTCTTAAAAAATGAATCGAAACCTTTTGAAAAAGGGGGGAAATTGGGTTCAAATTTTTGATTTTAGGTGGTTAAAGAGATTTTTTAAATTATGGGGGAAAAAGGGGGGAAAGGGGATTAGGTAAGAAAGGAAACGGACTGTGATCCCTGGGATTGTATTTTCAAATTATACCATTTTAAATGATGCAAATTTAAATTCAAACATTTTTCATTTAAATTTCATTGAAAAAAAACATTGCAATTACTTCCACTGGACATCCTGTTATTTTTAACAACAATAATTGACTCTCACTCTATCTATTATTTTCTCACTTGTATACATAATCATTATTTCATTCAGAAAAAAGATTCAACAATTTTTTTGAATTATAGAAAATCGTTCATTAGTCCTCAGTCAAAGAAAAGTTTCTTTTATTCAAAGCATTTTTTTTATTTAAAGAAATTTCGTTCTTTCAAAGGGATTGTTTTTTTACCCAATGAAAATTGTTCTTTAATGCAAAATTATTTTCTTAATTTTAAAGTCCTTTCTGGTTAAATAAAAAAAAGCTGTTAAAGAAACGGTTTCTTTAAATTAGAACAAATATTTTTCTGAGTGTAAGCTTTGTACATAAATCCAGCAATAATTAAATTCATTCCCATATTTAATTAATTTGATACCCAATTATTTATTTTTGTTCTTATCTGCACCGATACACATTTTCCTAACAAGAATTAACAAAAAATTAATGTTTATATCCCCGGTCTGAAAATACATATCAAAGTTAAGTTATCGGCGACTGAAATGGATTAACCAAAGCCGATATTAATCAGTAAAACTATTGGATGTCTTAATTTTATTTGCAATTAGTATACTGACAAGTTTACGAGCAATCAAAGGGGCAGTTCCTTGATTATTCATACCTTATGAAATGCTGGACTTTGTTCTTTAATTAAAATCACATTACAAAAAAAAATTAATAATAACATAAAAAGTAGAGACGAGAGCGAAACTGAGAAACTCGTTCTTGTGTTAAAGTAGATAATAATTTTGTCTTCTTATACTATTATAATCATAAAAAATCGAAATTTATATTTAATAGCTTACTTGTGGAAATTGAAAACGATCGTAAATGGTAATTACTGATGTCGTAGTTGATAATAATTTCTAGTATAAACTAATCTAAATTTTATAATAAATATATAGTTGCAGAGATATTTACTTTATACGAGATTATAATTATCGTTTTATTATTAATCATTAAATTTTTTAATTAAAAACGGAAAACTAATATAAATCTGCCAAGTCTCGAAACAAAAAAGTTTTTTTCGTTTTATGAATTAAAAAAAGGCATGTTTTTTCGTTTAGAATTTCCTAATTCGTTTGACGTGAAATTTAACAAAAAAATTGAAAATATTATTTTTAAACAAATTTAATTTTAAATATTAGTTGCGAGCCTTGGTCGCTCCGAGCGAAGAGGCTCTGAAAACGAGAGCGAAACTTCGTGAGACACAACAAGCAAAAGAAAACGAAAAGTCGACTTTTTTCGTAAGTTTATGGAAGTGTGATTTCAGGTTGATTTGAAAAAATAATTGTTTGGACAGTGTTTGAAGTGAATTTATTTATAATAATATTATTGCTTCTAAAAAAATATACAAAACAATCCTCGAAAATCTTTATTTCCATCCTGTGTCACTAATTTCCTTTATAAATAATTAATTTTAATTCAATAATTAATTACAAATCAGAGTTGGGTAGTAACTTACAAGGAACTAAGTTACTAAAAAGTTACGTTATTCGTAACTTTTAGGGTAACTTTGTTACTTTTTTTAAATATAAATTGTAACGTAACAAAGTTTCGATTTTTGCAGTAACTTGGGACTTCAATTTTTGTTACTTTGAAGTAACTTTGTGTTTTTTTTATATTATTTTCTATTAAGGAAGCTTTATAAGTCAGTTATGGGTAGAAAATTAATCTCTTTTAGTTGAAGATTCAGCTTTTTTTTAAATTCGTCTTTTTTTGGTTGAATCCAACCATGTTTGATTTCAAATTAAATTTTTTTTGTTATTGAAATATTATCAACTATTATATTTTTCGTTGTAAATTCATCTATTTTGGTTGGAAATTCATGCATTTCCTTGAAAACTCAACTATTTTATTTGGTTGAAAACTTTTTTATGAAAACTAATTTTTTTGTTGTTTGAAAATTCAACAATTTAGTGGACTTTTTTTTTCTTTCTTGGTTCAAAATTTGTCTGTTCCGTTTAAAAATTCATCTCTTTTGATAAATAAATCTAATTTTTTGTTTGAAACTCGACTATTTTGATAGAAAATAAGCTTGATTTGGCTAGTTTGTTGAAATTTCGTCTTTTTTGGTTGAATTTAACTGTGAATTTAACTATTTTGGCAAAAAGTTCAATTCATCTCTTTTGGTAAAAAAAAAAAATCTGAAGAGGGTTCAGCTATTTTTTTGAAAATGTTTCTTTTCTGGTGGAAAATGTTGAAAATTCAACTATTTTGCTAGAAAAATCAACTTTTTGGTTGAAAATTAACTTCTTTGTTGGAAATTAATATTTTCGGTAAGAGAAATTAACCATTTGGTAGAAAATTAGATTTTTTATTGTAAATTTAACTTTTTTGCAGAAAATTGGTCTTCTTGTTTTAGAAATTCGAGAAAATTCAACTATTTGGTTGCAAATTAACTTTTTTGATGAAAATTAACATTTTTAGTGTAAAAATTCAACCGTTTGGACAAAAATTCATGTATTCTGTCAAAACTTCAAGTATTTCGGTAGAAAGTCCAAATTTTGTCGAAAATTAATTTTTTTGTTGGAAATTTAGCAGTTTTGTTAGAAGTTAGTCTTTTTTGTTTGAAAATTCAACAATTT
>CAKNXH010050461.1:0-21690 GCA_932178445.1 Andricus quercusramuli
AATTATTCTTTTTCGGTAGGAGATTAATTTATTTGCTGAATTTTCATTTTTTTTGTGCACATTTAATATTTTAAGTTGAAAATTTGGGTAAAAAATTATGTTTCTGATTAAAATTGCATCATTTTAGTTCAAAGTTTATTTTTTAGTTAAAAATTTAACAAACTTTGTTGAAAATTCGTTCTGCTTTTGTTCACAATGCATTTTTTTTATTAAAAATGTAGCTATTTCATTTTTTGTAACTACCAAAAAGATGAATTTTTAACCATAACCAAAAAAAAACTGATTTTCAGCAAAATAATTAAATTTTCGACTGGAATAGTTAAATTTTCAAAAAGAGATGAATTTTCAATTAAAATTATGAATCTTCAAACAAACAAAATTAATTTAAAAAAAAATAATTGAAAATTGACCTTTCTTAATTGAAAATTCAACTATATTGTTAAAAATTTCTCTTTTTAGGTTGAAAATTAATTTTGTAACTAAAAATTTAACCATTCCCTTTAGCTTTAAAAATCATCTGGTTGAAAATTAATCTGTTTGGTTGAACATGAACTATTTGGTTGAAAACTCGTATTTTTGGGCGAATTCAAATGTTTTTGATTTTAAATTATAATATTTTTCCACTGGAACATTAATTGAGAATTGAAATTTTTTTTTTTAAATCTAACTATTTTGTTGAAAAAAATTTTCTTTTGGTCAAAAATTAATGCTTTTAACTCAAAATTTAACTAATTCATTTTCGGTTAAAAACGTATCTTTTATAAGTGAAATTTCAACTATATTGATGAAACTGAATGTATTTTGTTGAAAAATCGTACTTTTTAGTAGAAATTTAATTTTTTTGTTGATAATTCGACAGATTTCTATTAAAATAAAAATCTGTTTTGGTAGAAAATTTAATTCTTTTGTTGCAAATTTGTCTTTTTGGTTTGAAAATTCAAGTATTTGCTGAAAAATCGTATTTTTTGTTAAAAATTCAACTGTTTGGTTGAAAATTCAACTTGTTTAAAAATTAATCTGCTTTAAAGAAAATTCAAAAATTTTGTTGGAAAGTAGTTTTTGTAGATAAAGATGCTTCATTTTAGTTGAAAATTCAATTATTTGGTTGGGAATTCGTCTTTTATGATAGAAAGTTGATCTTCTTGCTTGCAAATTTATCTTATTGATCGAAAATTTCTTAATGTTTGAAATTTAACCGGTTTTGCTGAAAATTCTTTTTTACAAGTATTTAGTTGAAAGTTTGTCTTTCTTGACTTGGAAATTCAACAATTTCATTGCATTTTTTACTATAATTTTTTTAAATTCATTTCTTTGTGTATATTTTTTTATCTTTTTTGATAAAAAATGCAATTATATGCAAACTATGGTTAGGAATTGAACTATTGTTGAAACTTCATTTTTTGTTTGTGAAAATTGATTATTTAAGTTGGAAAATCATCTCCATGATTGAAAATGCAATATTTTTACATTAAATGTTATGAAATTGAAGAGTTTTAAATTTAATTCAATAAATTCGTTGACATTTTTTTCTTTCTTGATTGAAAAATCTTCCTTGGTAGAAAATTCAACCCTTTTGTTGAAAATTCATCTTTTTGATCGAAAATTGAACAATTTTATTGAAAATTCGATTTTTTTGAGTTGAAAATTAATCTTTTTCGCGGGAAATTAAGCTACGCCATTTTTTAATGTAAAATTATCTTTTTTAGTAGAAAATTCATCTATTTTCTTAAAAATTCGTCTTGTTTGTAGAAAATTAATCTTCTTGTTTGGAAATTTAAGTATTCTGTTAAAAATTTGTTTAATTTTTCGGGTAGAAAATTAATTTTTTAAATTAAAAATGTAACAATTCTACTTCTGGTAAAAATGTATATTTTTCAGTTGAAATTTTTTTTTTTCAGAAAATTTATCTATTGCCCAGGAAATTCAACAAATTTGTTAAAGTCATTTTTTGGTTGAAAATTCGTCATTTGTGGTAGAAAAATAATCTTCTTGCTTGAAAATTTATCTTCTTGGTCAAAATTGAAGTATTTTGTTGGATACATGTTTGTTTGTTGCTGTTGAAATTTAATTTTTTCCCAAGAAAAATTTAGTTATGCCATTTTTGATTTTCAATTTCTTTTCTTCAATTGCAAATTTAACTGTTTGGTTGAAAATGCAACTACTTGGTTAAAAATTAATCTTTGTAGAAAATTTATCAATTTTGCTAAAAAGTAGTTTTTGTGGTTGAAGATTCTTCATTTTAGTTTGAAAATTCGTCTTTTAAAGCAGACAATTAATCTTCTTGTTTGCAAATTTATCTTATTGGTCGAAAATTGAACTATATTATTGCATGTTTTGTTTGAAAATTAACATTTTTTTAATCAAAAATTTAACTATGCCATTTTTGATCGTCAACTTGTTTTTTTAATTGAAACTTCAACTTTTTTTTTTTTGAAAATTCAACTATTTTTTTGAAAACTCAACTGCTTGGTTGTAAATTAATCTACTTTGTAGAAATTTCAACCACTCTTAAAAATGTAATTTTTGTGGTTGAAGATTCTTAATTTTATTTGAAAGTTCATCTCTTTGGTTGAAAATTAAACTATTTGGTTGAAAATTCGTCTTTTATGGTAAGAAATTAATCTTATTGGTCGAAAACCGAACTATTTTCTTGCATTTTTTTTTAAGTAATTTTTTTCCAAGGAAAATTTTGCTGTGCCATTTTTAATTGTTATTTTTTTTTAATTGAAAATTCAAGTACTTTGTAGAAAACTCAACAAGTTTATTAAAACGTAATTTTTGTGGTTGAAGATTCTTAATTTTAGTTGAAAGTTCATTTATTTGTTTGAAAATTCGTCTTTTATGGTAGAAAATTAATTTTCTTGCATGAAAATTTACCTGTTTGGTTGAAAACTGAACTATTTTATTCAAAAATTATTTTTTTGTCGTTGAAAATTAATTTTTTTCCACCGAAAATTTAACGGTGACATTTTTGATTGTCGTTTTTTTAAATTGAAAATTCAACTATGTGGTTGAAAATTAATCTACTTTGTAGAAAATTCAACAATTTTGTTAAAAAGTAATTTTTGGGGTTCAAGTTTCATTTTATTTGAAAATTCAACTATTTGGTTGAAAATTCATGTACTTTGTTGAAAAATCGTCTTTTATGGTAGAAAATGAATCTTGTTTGTCGAAAATTTGTGAAAATTAACTTTTTATTCCGAAAATTCAACTATGCCATTCTTTATTGTCAATTTATTTATTTTTTTATTGAAAGTTCAACTCTTTTGTTGAAAATTTAAATATTTGGTTGAAAATTTATCCACTTTGTAGAAAATTCAATAATTTTATTAGAAAGTCATATTTGTGGTTGAAGAATGTTCATTTTAGTCGAAAGTTCATCTGTTTTCTTGAAAATTAACGTATTTTCTTGAAAAGTGATTTTTTTATCATTCGTCTTTTAAGGTAGAAAATTAGTCTTCTTGCTTAAAAATTTATCTTTTTGGGTAAAAATTAAACAATTCTGTTGAAATATATATATATATATATATATATTTTTTAAATTAATTTCTTTCTATCGACAATTTAACAACGCTATTTTTGATTGTCAATTTATTTTTTTTTTAATGAAAATTCAACTATTTGGTTAAAAACTCATGTATCTTGGTTGGTATTTTGTTAAATATTCGTCTTTTATGGTAGAAAATTAATCTTCTTGCTTAAAAATTTATCTTTTTGGTCGAAAATTTAACAATTCTGTTTAATTCTTTTTTAAATTAATCTTTCCATCGAAAATTTAACTGTGACATTTCTGATAATCAATTTATCATATTTTTTTTTTAATTGAATTTTCAACTACTTGGTTGAAAATTAATCTACTTTGCAGAAAATTCAACAATTTTGTCAAAAAGTAATTGTTGTGGTTCAGAATTCTCAATTTTAGTTGAAAGTTCATCTGTTTGGTTGAAAATTCATGTACTTTGTTAAAGAAAATTCGTTTTTTATGATAGAAAATTAATCTTCTTGCTCGAAAATTAATTTTTTTGGTCAATAATTAAACAATTTCAAAATTCGTCTTTTAAGGTAGAAAATTAGTCTTCTTGCTTAAAAATTTATCTTTTTGGTCAATAATTAAACAATTCTGTTGAATTTTTTTTTTTTTTTTTTTTAATTAATTTTTTTCCATCGACAATTTAGCTACGCTATTATTAATCGTCAATTAATTTTTTTAAATTGAAAATTCAACTATTTGGTTAAAAACTCATGTATTTCGGTTGGTATTTTGTTAAAAATTCGTCTTTTATAGTAGAAAATTAATCTTCTTGCTTGAAAATTTATCTTTTTGGTCGAAAATTCCACAATTTTGTATAATTTTTCTTTTTAAATTAATTTTTCCATCGAAAACTTAACTGTGTCATTTCTGATAATCAATTTATCATATTTTTTAAATTGAATTTATAACTACTTGGTTGCAAATTAATCTACTTTCCGGAAAATTCAACAGTTTCGTCAAAAAGTAATTCTTGTGGTTGAGAATTCTCAATTTTAGTTGAAAATTCATGTATTTTATTGAAAACTCGTTTTTTATTATAGAAAATTAATCTTCTTGCTCGAAAATTTATCTTTTTGATCAATAATTAAATAATTTAAAAATTCGTCTTGTATTGCAAATTAATCTTCTTGCTTGAAAATATAATTCTGTGGTCGAAAATTGAACTACTTTGTTGAATTTTGTTTGTTTGAAAATTAATTTTTTTCCGCTGAAAATTTAACGGTGCTATTTTTGATTGTCAATTTATTTTGTTCAATTGAATATTCAACAATTCTGTTAAAAAGTAATTTTTAAGGTTGAAGATTCTTCATTTTAGTTTAAAGTTCATCTCTGTGATTAAGGAACTATTTGGTTGAAAAATCGTTTTTTGTTTAAACATGTATTTATTTTTTAAGTGAAAACTTCATAGAAAATCGGTCAACCGTCAATATTTTAATAACAAACAATTCCGTTTAATTAAAAGTGAATTGAAATTAATTAAAATCGCAAAATTACGTTTTTTATTATCTGCGAAATCATTTTAATTCATAATCAACACTTCCCGAATGGTTAAAATTTGTTCGTCTTTTGACAGGAAAATGTAGGTCGAACACATGTGCAATCTGTCATTTCCTCTGAGGGGACTTTAATCATGCACCGGCTTATTTACCCGTTAAAAATAAAAATAAAAAATGAATTGAGTAACACGAATAAAAAATTATCAATGCAAAACACCCAAAGATCAATGAATAAATAACTAAAAAAACACCTATAAATAGAAATGGAACACAAAATATGTAAATCCCAAATTTAAAACTATCTGGATTTATTAACTTTTTAGAAAATTCAACAATTTTGTCAAAAAGTAATTTTTGTGGTTGAAGATTCTTTCATTCAGATTCATTTAATTTGAAAGTTCATCTCATTGGTTGAAAATACGCGTACTTTATTGAAAATTCGTCTTTTACGGCAGAAAAGTAATCTTTATACTGAAAAATGTACCTTTTTGGTCAAAAATTGAACTATTTTCTTAAAAAGTTTTTTGTTATTGTTGAGAATTAATTTTTGTGCACTGAAAATTTAACTGTGTCATTTTAAATTGTCAATTTTCTTTAAACTGAAAAATCAAATACTTGGTTGAAAATTAGTCTTTTATGGTAGAAAATCAATCTTATTAGTCGAAAATCGAACTATTTTGTTAAAAAAAGGTTTTTTGTTGCTGAAAATTAATTTTTCTCCACCGAACATTTAAGTATGCCATTTTTGACTGTCAATTTATTTTTTTTATTGAAAATTCAACTATTTGGTTAAAACTTCAACTATCTGGTGAAATTTTTTTTTTTTTTCTTAAAAATTAATGTTTTTCCACGAAAAATTTAACTATACCATTTTTGATTGTCAATTTATTTTTCTATTTGAAAATTCAATTCATTTGTTAAAATTGAAATACTTGGCTGAAAATTAATCTACTTTGTACAAAATGACTTCATTTTAGTTGAAAGTACATCTCCAAGGAAAATTTAGCTGTGCCATTTTTGAATGGAATTTTTTTTAATTGAAAATTCAACCCTTTGGTTCATTTATTTGGTTGAAAATTCGCATATTTTGTTGAAAATTCGTCTTCCACGGTAGAAGATTAATCTTCTTGCTTTAAAGATTATCTTTTTCGTTGAAAATTGAACTATTTTGTTTGAAAATTAATTTTTTCCCATTGAAAACTTAACGGTGCCATTTTTGATTGTCAATTTATTTAATTTTAATTACAAATTCAAATCTTTTGTTGAAACTTGAAATACTTGGTTGAAAATTAATCTACTTTGTACAAAATTCAATAATTTTGTTAAAAAGTCATTTCTGTGGTTGAAGAATCTTCATTTTAGTCGAAAGTTCATCTGTTTCGTTGAAAATTCAACTGATTGGTTGAAAATTAATGTATTTAGTTGAAAATTCATATTTTAGGGTAGAAAACTATTCTTGCTATAAAATTGATCTTTTTGGTCGAAAATTGAACTATTTTGTTGAAATTTGGTTTTTTCGTTGAAAATTAATTTTTTCGCACTGAAAATTCAACTGTGCCACTTTGATTGGCAATTTTTTTAAAATTTAAAACTCAACTATTTGGTTGAAAATTGAAACACTCGATTGAAAATTAATCTACTTTGTATAAAATTTAACAATTTTGTTTAAAAGTAAATTTTGTGGTTAAAGATTCTTCATTTTAGTTGAAAGTTCATCTCTTTTATGGTATAAAATTAATCTTCTTGCGTGAAAATTTATCTTTTTGGTTAAAAATTGAACTATTTTGTTTTGTAAATTATTTTTTTTTTTTACCAAAAATTTAACTGTGCCATTTTTGACTGTCAATTTATTTTTCTAATTGAAAATTCACATCTTTCGTTGAAAATTGAAATACTTGGTTGGAAATTAATCTACTTTGTACAAAATTACTTCATTTTAGTTCAAAATTCATCTCTTTGGTTGAAAAATTGCCTGTTATGGTAGGAAACTAATCTTACTGGTCGAAAATCTATTTTTTTTTAATTTTGTTTTTAAAGTAATTTTTTTCAGAGGAAAATTTAACTTTGCCAGTATTGATTCTCCCTTTTTTGTACATTGAAAATTCAACTATTTTGTAGAAAATTCAACAATTTTGTTAAAATATAATTTTTGTGATTGAAGATTCTTAATTTTAGTCGAAAATTCATCTCTTTGGTTGAAAATTCCACTATTTGCTTGAAAATTCATGTATTTTGGTCAAAGTATTTTGCTGACAATTCAACTATTTGGTTGAAAATTCGACAATTTGATTGAAATTAATGTAATTTGTTGGAAACTCAACAGTTTTATTAGAAGGCATTAATTTTTATGGTTGGAGATCCATCATTTTAGTTGAAAGTTCATTTACTTGTTTGGAAATTCGTCTTTTATGGTAGAAAATTAATCTTCTTGCTTTAATATTTACCTTTTTGGTTGAAAATTGAACTATTTTGTTGAAAATTAATTTTTTTCAACAGAAAATTTAACAGTGCCATTTGTAATTGTCAATTTATGTTGTTAAATTAAAAATTCAACTATTTTATTAAAAAGTAAACAAGTAAATTAAAAAATTTGTAAAAAGTAATTTTTGTGGTTGAAGATTTTTCATTTTAGTTGAAAGTTCATTTCTTTGGTTGAAAATTCAGATATTTTTGTTGAAAAATCGTCTTTTATGGCAGAAAATTAATCTTTTTGCTCGAAAATTTATCTTTTTTTACAAAATTGAACTTTTTTGTTGACTTTTTGTTTTGTTTTGTTTTGAAAATTAAGTTTTTTCCACCGAAAATCTAACTGTGCCATTTTGGATTGTCATTTTCTTTCTTAATTGAAAATTCAAATACTTGGTTGAAAATTAATCCACTTTATAGAAAATTTAGAACAATTTTGTTAAAAAGGAATTTTTGTAATTGAAGATTCATTTAATTTGAAAATTCAACTATTTGGTTGAAAATTCATTATTTTGTTGAAAAATCGTCTTTTATGGTAGAAAATGAATCTTACTGGTCGAAAATTGAACTATTTTGTTGAAAATTAATTTTTTTGTCGCTGAAAATTAATTTTTTTCGACCGAAAATTTAACTGTGCCATTTTTGATTGTCAATTTTCTTTCAATTGAAAACTCAACTATTTGGTTGAAAATTGAAACACTCGATTGAAAATTAATCTACTTTGTAGAAAATTCAGAACAATTTTGTTAAAAAGTCATTTTTGTGATTGAAGATTCATTTTATTTGAAAATTCAACTATTTGGTTGAAAATTCATTAATTTGTTGAAAACTCGTCTTTTATGGTAGAAAATGAATCTTACTGGTCGAAAATTGAACTATTTTGTTGAAATTTTTTTTTCGTCGTTGAAAATTAATTTTTTTCAACAGAAAATTTAACTGCGCTATTTTTAGTTGTCAATATATTTTGTTAAATTAAAAATTCAACTATTTGGTTACAAAGTAAACAAGTAAGGTAAAAAGTTTGCAAAAAGTCATTTTTGTGGTTGAAGATTTTTCTTTTTAGTTGAAAGTTCATTTCTTTGGTTGAAAATTCAGATATTTTTGTTGAAAAATCGTCTTTTATGGTAGAAATTAATCTTTTTGGTTCAAAATTGAACTTGTTTGTTGACTTATTTTTGATTTGTTTTGAAAATTCAACTATTTGGTTGAAAATTCATTAATTTGTTGAAAAATCGTCTTTTACGGTAGAAAATGAATCTTATTGGTCGAAAATTGAACTATTTTGTTGTAAATTTTTTGTTTGTTGAAAAATAACTTTTGACACCGAAAATTTAAGTATGCCATTTTGATTGTCAATTTATTTAATTTTCATTGGAAATTCAATTCTTTTGGTGAAAATTCGTCTTTTATGGTAGAAAATTAATCTTCTTGCTTGAAAATTTACCTTTTTGGTTGAAAATTGAACTATTTTGTTGAAAATTTATTTTTTTATTGATGAAAATTAATTGTTTTCAACAGAAAATTTAACTGCGCCATTTTTAATCGTCAATTTATTTATTTAAATGAAAAATTCAACTATTTGGTAGAAAAGGAAAAGAGTAAAGTAAAAAGTTTGTAAAAAGTAATTTTTGTAGTTGAAGATTTTTCATTATAGTTGAAAGTTCATTATTTTGGTTGAAAATTCAGATATTTTTGTTGAAAAATCGTCTTTTATGGTAGAAAATTAATCTTTTTTCTCGAGAATTTATCTTTTTGGTTCAAAATTAAACTTTTTTGTTGACTTATTTTTGTTTTGAAATTTTTTTTTTCCTTCGAAAATTTAACTGTGCCATTTTGGATTGTCATTTTCTTTCTTAATTGAAAATTAAAATACTTGGTTGAAAATTAATCCACTTTATAGAAAATTTAGAACAATTTTGTTAAAAAGGAATTTTTGTAATTGAAGATTCATTTTATTTGAAAATTCAACTATTTGGTTGGAAATTCATTAATTTGTTGAAAAATCGTCTTTTATGGTAGAATATGAATCTTATTTGTCGAAATTTGAACTATTTTGTTTGTTGAAAATTAACTGTTGACACCGAAAATTAAACTATCCCATTTTGATTGTCAATTTATTTAATTTTTATTGAAAATTCAATTCTTTTACGGTAGAAAATTCATCTTCTTGCTTGAAAATTTACCTTTTTTGGTTTAAAATTGAACTATTTTGTTGAAAATTTATTTTTTTTGTCGCTGAAAATTTTTTTTTTTTTCATGCATAGGCTTACTTACCCTTGGAAAATAAAAAATGAATTAACACGAATGAAAAATTATCAAAGCAAAACACCCAATGATCAATGAATAAATTACTCCAAAAACACCTATAAATAGAAATGGAACAAAAAAATGTAAATCCCAAATTTAAAACTCTATCTGGAAAGTTCTGGACACTAAAAAACTTGCGGCACTCATCGATTCGAAATCCGAGGAATGGAACTGCATCCAGACTGAAATTTGGACCTTAGAAGACAATCATCTAAAAAATAAACTCTCTCTCACCTTCGAACTCGGCTTTAATTTTCAAAGACTGGCACTCCTGCAGGGCGGAAATGAGAACATCCCTTTCTTCCGGGGTGAGTTTGACCGCAAGATCTTTCGCCTGTTGTTTTGAGAGAGCACCAGGTAGGGTTCCGGAGGAAATCGACGCCGTCGTCGCGCTGCCAAACGCCTTCTTTTGGAGCTTTCCATTTTTCCTGACACTCCTCTCTTCTACGAAAGTTTTTCCCAAATATCCACTCAAGTTCACGGATCCCCAGGAGTATCGATTCGGCTGACAAAGCTGCAGAAGTCGGTTTCTGCCAACTTGAATTACTAATTGACCGGGCACCACTGCGAGTGTACACATTTTCCCCCGACGGAATTTACTGATTTTATTTCTAGTTTCCGACTGAAGAATTCGAGAAAAATAACTGTTTCATCATGACACTGGACGGACAAGAGATGGTAATTGGTTCTTGAGATTCTACGAATCTTCGATCGGCGGGACGTTCGGCTGCAAGATGACAGCTTGACAGTTTGCAGGCATGACAAGGAATGACGTCAGACGACACAAATGTGATCTACAGATCAGTGCTCCCAACTTGGCTTCCCAACCGCACTGCGCACATGATCCAAGAATACACGGTCTAGCCACGCGCAACTAAAAAAAGGTTAACCAATAGGAAGAACTCAGCCACCGGCAGCCATATTGGAGAAGTTAGCGCGCGAGAATGTAGTATATTTGAAAGGACGTAGATGTCATGAGAGAAGATTTCAAGTAAAAGATAATCCCTTCTACAAAAAAATGATTGAATCCGATTGCGAATGATTGAAAAAAAATTTCAATCGTTCCCAATTGTGTTTCTTAATCGGGTCGCACCGATTCAGAACGATTGAGGCCGGCTATCTTTGCCTATCGTTCACAATCGGGACTCGAGATGAAGTAAATCTGCCATTATGTTGGTGGCAGCACATTGATCTCGCGGGAATTATTTGAAAAAGTGTATTCACTTGTTTTACATCTCTGTAAAAATAACTTTTAAAAAGATGTAAAATTGTTCAATAATTCCCTCGCGATCAAGGAGCAGTCATCAACATATTTTGAAATAACTTATTTTGTAGTAATTTTCATTAGATTATCATATTATTTGTCATTAACATGTTAGTTTGTTTAATCTGGTTGCGGCTTATTTTTTTTTTTAATTTTGATACTTGAGTACAATAATTAAAAAGGTTATTAGAAGTTATTTTTCAAATAAATTAACTATATTATTTTATTTTTATTTAAAAAATTGAAAAAAGGGAGGTGGATGCCCGGGTACCCCGTTACACCGTTGAAGGGGGTTTTTAATGTAATTTGAAATTATATAAAAAACTCCTTCATCGGTGTAACGGGGTACCCGGGTATCCCCTCCCTTTTTTCAATTTTTTTAATTCTTGAGAAGAGAACTAACGTGCGGCGCATTAAGGACCCATTGTAGCTGCTCGCCAAATAGTTCTGTAGCACAGAACATCCCAAGTCATATTTCCCACCCCGTAATAATAATTTTAAAAAACCACTAAGACCAGTCCTACCACCTTTACCTGAACAAATCCGAAGAACTTCAACATAAAACACTAAAAAAATTAAAAAATTTGAAATAATCACCCGAATCGCCTTCAGAAAACCCCAACTTATATTTCCAACCCCATGATAATATTCAACAACCCCCTAAGACCACCACTACTACTTTTACCTTAGCAAATCCCAAAAGCCTCTATATAAAACACTCAAATAATTAAAAAATTTTTAATAATTACCCCAGTCAACTTCAGAAACCCACAAGTTATATTCCCCACCCTAGGATAATATTGAACAACCCCCTAACACCACCACTTCCACTTTTGCCTTAATAAATCCGAAGAGCATCCACGTAAAACACTCAACGAATTTCAAAATTTTAAATAATCACACAAGTTACCTTCAGAAAACTTTGAAATATATTTCCAACCCCATTATAATATTCAATAACCCCCTAAGACCACCCCTTCCACTTTTAATTCGATAAATCCTAAATGTCTCCACGTAAAGCACTAAAAAAATATTTGAAAAATTGAAATAATCATCCAAGTCACCTTCAGAAAACCAAAAATTACATTTCCAACCCCATAATAATATTTAACAGCCCCCTAAGACCACCGCCAACACTTTTACCTGAACAAATCCGAAGACCCTCCACGTGAAAGACTAAAAAAATTCAAAAGATAACTGAATCCAGCTGCAAAAAACACCAACATTATATTGTCAACTGCACGCGTTTTTAGTCGGTCTTTAGGGTTAGGTTTCCGATCGACGTCTCTATGCACTTACCCGATTGAGAACGATTCAAACGCTTGTCCCGATTGAAAACGATTGAGAACGATGAACAAAATTTTGTCCCTATTAATACCAATTCAAAACGATTCACCTGTTAATCGGTCTCAATCGGGTCCAATCATTTTTTTCTAGAAGGGAAGGCGTGCATTCAAATGTATTAGAAATTTGAATACATAGCAATGCCGTTTCTATCCTTCTTTTTGAATCACTGACTAGACTGCGATAATATTTGGATTCCAATCCCTCTCAAAGCCGATCGGTGCTGTCAAACGTAATCTGAAATAAATTAAAAACACCATTTTCGTTTAACGCCCCTGGCGGAGCGGCCGAACGCAAACATTACGCTACAGCGTAACGGTAAAGTAATGGTAAAGTAATGCTAAAGTAATATGGCATTATAATTAATAAAGGAAACAAAATTAATATGTAAATTGTTGCAATTATAATAATAAGTTAAAATTTGCATTAAATGGTCATGCCGTAATTGCAACAAGTTGCTTTCTCAGCGTTAAAAAATAAAAAAACAAAGTGGCTGTCATTCAAGTCGGGTCCCTGCAGACTGGCAACCCACTTAAAGCCACGTTAGCGGGTTGCCAATATGCAGGGGCCCGACTGCAATGACGGTCACTATGTTTTTTTATTTTTTAATGCTGCAAAAGAAACTTGTTGCAATTGCGGCATGACCGTTGAACGTAAATTTCAACGTTTTATTATAATTGCAACAGTTTAGATATTAATTTTGTTTCCTTTATTAATTATAATGCCATATTACTTTACCATTACTTTAGCATTACTTTACCGTTACGCTGTAGCGTATTGTTTGCGTTCGGCCGGTCCGCCAGGGGCATTAGAAGGAGCTTCAGAAGAATAAAATTTGCAAAGTCTAGTGGGATTGTGCATAATAGCACATCACTTTATCATAAAACTCTGGCTTTATCCAAACGCTATCATTAAGAAAATATAAAATAATGATGAACAAATTAAAAAAATTAGTTTTCATCCCACTCACCTGTGTAGAAATCAATGTTGACAACGTAAAATGACTAATACTGTGTTTTAAATGCTTTTAACCCCAATATTATTCGAAAAACAGTAAATAAGGATAGCGAAATGTGCAAATTCAAAAGTGATTAAAAATCTTCTATTTCATGATCGATTTGGGCTATCCAAAAGTATTTCAAAAAAAATTGTCGCCACTCGGTGCAGAAAGGATTTCAGTTTAAGGAATGACTTCTACTGCTATGGGGATTCTAAGCGTGAGGACAAAAACGGTATCGAAAAGGATGCAATAATTGTCATGTCACCATTGAACAGCAAATTTTATAATACTTTTTAATGCAAGCCTTCTTATCGGGCAAGTATCCAGCGGAAATAGGCCTTCCCGAGGCGAATTTTATTGGGATCAGGACTGACAGCGGAAGCCGTTTGTGCACGAAAAACCATTCCTTGTATGCGTTATTAAAAAAGTCGAATCCTAAATTGTAATTAATCAGATGCGTTTGTTACTCGCTAGATGAATGTGCTTCAAAATCTTCAGAAGAATTTCCTGCGTCTGTTGATTTTTCGCTAAGGGAAGTTTATAATTGGTTTAATCAATCTACTAAACGCCGAGCAGCTTACAAAGAGTTGTGGGATAAAAGATGAAGACGAAGAGAGAAGGCGATTTCATTCATTCGTCCAGCTTTCAGATATGGGGTGTTTAGCGCGATGTAACGGTGTTGTTAGAGTACTAGAAAACTGGGTGGAACTGAAGACTTATTTTTCCTTCGTAATTCATAAGGAGAAATGTTTTTCTACGTGAATTTTGTATGACGTATTACAGGACAATACAAATAAAGTTTTTTCAAAAATGTACAAACCTATTTTAAATGACAAGCAAAGAGGTAACATTTTGTTTCGAAGAGATTTAGTAGATCTATGCCGACTGTACGACGATTTGAGTGGATTAGTTATGTTTTTTGCGAAAAATATTTTGAGTTTCAGTAACATTTACTATTTTACTTACTGAAAAGCTCATCTAGTCACAAATTTACAAAAAGCCGAAATGAACGAACGCGGATTTGAGTATCTAAAACGAGTATCTAACGATTATGCATTGCCGAGCGCGTGCTTAAATCCAGTGCAACCGAAGTTAAAAACCTTCCATTTCTCAAAGAATTTTCTGAAAGGGAGAAATTAGGTGCAATGGGCGAAGTTACCATTGATAGATTATAAAACAATGTGGAAGGGAACACTTCCCAAACGAAGTCATGAATTTTTGCCAGCGGTATTTACATATGAGGACGCGGGCGGTACTCCCGTATTTTGAGAGAGTGTTCTCCATAATGAAATTAATAAAAACAAACGCCAGAAACTGTATGCTAATGGATTTATTAGAGGCCATTTTAAGAATACGAATCAGTTTCACGGTTAATAAAATATGTTGCCTAAACTTCAAATCGACAGAACTCATGTACCAAAAATGTGGGTATCATGTCATCTTCCCGTGGAAGTAAAACAGCGACGACAGGGAATCTTCTCCAAAGATTGAGGAAAAGTCTAAAGATCAAGGTGGAGTCCCATGTGGGCAGAAAACGTCGGCGTAAAGCAGAAACTAATGAGAGTGAGAGAGACGGACATATCTATTTCTCTTCCACTCTCATGAGTTTCTGCTGTACGCCGACGTTTTCTGCCCACATGGGACTCCACCTTCATACTTTTGCAGTTATGGGCGACCTCGACTTCGAATATGCATGCATACATCGAACTGATGTCGAAGTTTAAAACAAAAATGTGCTAAATATAGTAACTTATCGAGCGATATTAATTGTTAGAGTCTCAGATAGTAATTTCTAACTTCTGTTTCTATATTGATGTTTCAAAAGAAAATTTGCTTTATGAATTCAACTAATGAGGAAAAAAAGTCTTAGAAATGTTAATATGAAATAGAGGAACTTTGCATGAGAAAAAAATATATTTAAAAGAAAAAAGAATTTCATACAAAATAGTTGAATTTTCAAAACAAAAATATGAATTTTCACACAAAAAAAAAATATAATTTTCAGTCTAATAGTTGATTTTTCAAACGATAAACACAAATCTTCTACAAAGCAGTTGAACTTTCAACCAAATATTTCACCTAAAATAGTTGAATTTATTTTCAACTCAAGAGATGAATTCTCAGCTAAAATGATATATTTTCAACCAAAAGGAAAAGAATTTACAAAAAATAGTACAATTTAATTTCCACTTTCAGGAATAATTTTTTTCAATCAAAATTCTTAATTTGGAAATTGTGGTTTGCGAAAGCCCAGAAAATTAATAATTTTTAGTAATAAACCCAATATTGTATAAACCGAATATTACCAAATGTATCGTCATTCTTCTAAAATATTCACACCAAAGAAAGAACTGAAAACAGCCACTAAAAGTCATATTCACGCAGTGTAGCAAATGATCAGGTTTTCGATAACAGTGTATATGTGATCAACGACATCTTTTTAAGGAAAGGAAAAAAAGGATTACCAGTTACTGAAAACATTTTGACCCTACCACGGATCATAAATAATATTATAATTCAGTTCAACATTTTTTTTATTGAATTAATGGTGTGTAGGATTGTAGTTCACATGTTGTTTACACGTACTACTCTGAAATTCTTCGCGATTGTATTAGACGTGCCTAAGGCAGTTTCCTTGATTTCATTTTCATCCAAGTCAACAACCGCCCCACTGCACATGTTTATTTTCACCCTTTTATGAAGGATATATCTGTCTGTATATATTCCGCGAAGATTTTTATTATTGCCATACACTATTGCAAAGACGTAACCATCAGATGTTGATAATACTTTTTGTTCTTTGACTGGCATGGGCCCCCAGCCCTTATTTCCTAAATTCAACAGAAGAGGTTTATTAGGAGGAAAAGTGTATTTTCGAATTTCAAATAGCCGGTGCGGATTCGAGTGAGGAATGAGCCGAATATGTTCGAAACTGCCAGTAGTAGGAATCTTGACAGGAGAAGTCCTGGACCTTTCACGAAGAGAAGTCCCGGCAGAAGAGGGAGGCCTGACAGGAAGAAGAGACATGTCGAGAGAAGGATGTCTGTCAAGAGGAGCTCCATAGATTGCAGGAGGAGACCTCGACCTTTCACGAAGAGGAGATTTGGCAGGGGAGAGAGGCCTGGCAGGAAGAAGAGACCTGTCGGGAGAACGCTGTCTGTCGAAAGAAGATGAAGATGGCACGCTATTAGGAATACCAGGAATAGGAGCGCCATTGGGTAAACAGTCGAATTGTGAACTTAATTCTGCAACAAGGAATAGGTGATTACATTTTTTCAAAGTGCATAACTGTTATAAATACTTCATTAAATATAAGTCCGGATGGAGCGTGAGGGAGAAACGGCTTGGCCAAATCGTGTGTACTCAATAGGAAAAGTAAATATTTATAGATAATTCCGATATAAAGTTACATTAGAGTAAAGTGGGCGAGAACACTAATCAGGTTGTGAGAATGAGGAGGTGCCTTGAAAAGAAAAACCGCGGTTTAAAACATTTCAAGAAGCATTAACACTTCAACACATCGACCCTAATGTACAGAAAGAGATTCAGTTTAGGAGATAACTTCTATTACTGCGGGGATTCAAAACGCGAGGACAAAAAGTTTTTGTTGTTTTTTGCGAGAACATTAACCAGGCTGTGAGGTTATAAAGGTGCCGTGAAAATGAAAACCACGGTTTGAAATATTTCACGAAGCATTAACACTTCAACGCTTGCACCTTGTTTCTTATTTAGAAGCAAATAGTTCACGTTCACACGAACGTGCAAAGAAGATTCCTTCTCGTTCTATCTTTCCTGGCTTTCTTTTTGTCTCTCTTACGCATGCTGAATGTTAATTAGCTTTGGTTTCCAACAAAGAACCTCGAAATCGGATGCCATTTGTTACTAAATAAAAAATATCCACTTTTCTCTCACGGTAAGATGTATCTTAAATGTACTTAAAATTAGAGACGTATTATATCGTTATATTCACCAATAGAATCGAGGACAATCGCGAAGGATAAGAGAAACGTTTTAACAATACTCATCTTCTTTAATTAGAGGTAAAACTGATTATTGGTTTGAAGAAGAATTTTTAATATTCTATTGCTTCATTTTATATTATAAAATGTATCCTATAGTCTTTATCTCACAGATTATTAGCGTTATGATATTTACATTTAATTAGAGACAGTTTGAAGGAAAAGAATATTTACTTAATTTCTTAAGACTGTTAAGACCCGTGCTAAATTTAGATGTTCAACTCATATTAACAGGATCGTTTCGAACAGACCGTTTCGAAGCTTGAGTGGTTCTTGCCCATGCTAATTGAAGGAGTTCTAAGCCAGACTTCTGATCCACTTTTACAAGAGGGCTACTAAATCATTTTATAGGATGTATGTTTTTGACTGCCTGATTCTTGTGGTTATCAATTTTATGTAAATAATTTCATCTGTATAATATAGTTAATAGAATATGACAATCTCTCTGTAATAATTTGTTTCAAATCTTTCTAGAAGCGAAATGATATGTATGGATGTTTATTGTTTAAGCATGTAGCATATGATTCAAAATCAGTGTGGTAAGACTTAAAAGTAGGTCAGGAATACACTGCTCGATATATGGTACGTAATACAGTGCTGTAAACACTCTCGAAGCTTGGGAGATAAGAAGAAATCCATTTTATTTGAGGTTTCATGCTTGTTATTTTCAGCATCGCTCAAGAATTATTCTTCTGCGATTATCATTTCCATAGGCATCTTAATTTGAAATTAAGAATGGGCTGCGAATGTTATTAGAACATCGGAATGTTTATGTTTTAAGTGTGAGATATCATTTGTGATACTTTTGTTATTAAGATTGCAGGTGTTTTATTTTTAGGCAATGTCATGATTCTTCCTTTGGTGATATATTGTTTAATCATTTTAGAATGATTTATTGCTTACTTTATATACTATTTCACAATTCCCATAGAGATTAAAAAAATTCTTCACATTCTGTACAGAGGATGTTTATAATAATATGTTTCTCTTAAGACGCAAAAGATGCAGGTGTCCAAATGTAATTTGATATGAGGTCAGTATGACATTTTGTATTGTCTATAAAATTTGATTTATTGTTTTTTTTAAATGACAAATTTAAGATAAGTTAAGTAAAATATATTTTTTCCACGTTAGCATGTAGATTTAATCTTAGCAACAACATGAATTGTTTAATATTCTTCTAAACAAAATATCTTCTAATAATTACAGTGGAATATTGTTTTTCAATTTTGTCATGTGGTAATCACATTGGAATGTTATATTTTTAATAACATTCGACTTTTGTTATGATAAGCTGATATATTTTTTCCCACGTTAGCATGTAGGTTTAATCTTATCAACAAAATGAATTGTTTAATATTCTCAAGAACAAAATATTTTTGCGTATCTACGTGTTTGTGCTTAGTTTTCTAGAACATTCTTGCTGACGTCATCGAAATTATACTGCGCAATCTCTGATTGATAGAGGGGATAACCGTCTATGAAAGGAGCTACTCCCTTTTGAGCTCCTCAGTCGCAAATAAACCTCCATGCAAACGATATTAGCAAGTTACAGTAAACATTAGTTCTAAACTAAGCCGCTTTGTGGCGTATTTTGTGCATATAAGGCTTTAATAAATGATGTAAGTGTTGACAAAATTAGAAAGTTGTTCAACTTTGATAGTGGGCATTTCGAAAGTGTACAATAAAAAAATAAAACAACTGGAAAAGAAAGGACAAGGTCATGATAATAATTCAAATAAAAAGAGTGGTGGGATACAATGGCAAGATTTGGACTCAGCATTTAAAAGTAGAATAAGGACAGGCTGTGTCATGAACTTGAAGCATAAAGATCTTCAACATATTTTGGAGGATGCAAAGTCAATGATCGTTTGACGAATTGAAAATTAAAAAAAAAAAGATGGAGATTTAAAAGTAAACGTTGCCTTTGCAGGAAAATTTAAAGCATTAGTAAACGGCGAAATGGTTGAAGATATTAGGTTCATTACTACTGAAAATGGCAAGATCTTACCATCAACACATATTGATGCATTGTATAATGAAATCTCAATTTTCGAAAAATGATCATCGTGCATTCTTGTGTGTTAAATTAGAAAAATCTTCATATAATCATAGATTGGATTGTGAAAACATGAAACAATGCCGAATGATATTGCCTAAGGATAATGAGAGAATTTAGAAATTTGAAAATTACAGATTTAAGGAAAAAGTTCCTTTTGCTATTTTTGCTGAAAATTGAGTGTCTCTTGCAAGAAACTTCCGATATTCAAAGAGGTACAGGACCGTATCAAAAGCGTTTGCCCCACAGTGTTGCGTATTATTCACATTGCGGCATTAATTATTCTCTTTCAAAGTTCGAAATTTATCGTAAAAAAGATTGCATAGAGTGGTTCATGAAAGAATTACATGGAATTTCTCAAAATATTGATTCTTATTCAACAAATGTTGTGCCAATGGAGAAACTCACTCCAGAGCAAGAAATACAGTTTCTGTCTGCTCAAAGCTGTCATATATGTGCAAAACCGTTCAAACAAGATGATATAAGACATCATGACCACTGTCATTTGACTGGCAAGTACCGTGGCCCAAGTCATCAGGACTGTAATGTAAATTACAATGATTCGCACACTGTACCAGTCGTTTTTCACAATTTATCAGGATATGATTCCCACTTTTTCATTTAAGCTTTAGCTAAACAATTTGAAGGTGAAGTTAAATTATTGCCTGTGAATAAGGAAAAATACATCTCGTTCACTAAATATGCTGCTGATACAAAAGTAAATCTTCGGTATATAGATTCGTTTCGTTTTATGCTGAGTAGCCTTGGAAAATTATCTTCTTATTTGGGAAATGACAATAAAAAAATTACTCTCAAACATTGCGAAAATTCCGAGGAATTTCAATTATTAAACAAAAAAGGAGTATTTCCTTATGACTATATTGATGATTGGGAAAAATTAAATGAGCAAGAGTTACCACCTAAAAGCGCATTTTATTCAAAATTAAATAATGAGGAAATTTCCGATGAAGATTACCGACATGCGTGCAATGTTTAGGAAAGGTTTAATATAAAAACTTTAGGTGAATACTCTGATTTTTACTTAAAAGCCTACGTTTTACTTCTAGCTGATATTTTTGAAAATGTCAGAAGAAATTGTTTTGCAACCTATAATCTAGATCCATTACATTACTATACAGCGCCGGGTCTAGCTTTTGGCGTGATGCTCAAATTAACTGGGATTGAACTTGAATTATTAACAGATCCTGAAATGATTTTTCTCATTGAGAGGGGTATTCGTCGCGGTGTAACAGAGTGCTCAAATAGATTTGCTAAAGCGAATAACCGATTTAGTTAAGAGTAACTGTCATTGCTTCTTGCAATAACCCAACATATTAGTCTTTACAAGTGAAAAGTCGAGTGTTTCCATCTGCAATATGTATAACTTTTTTAATTATTTGTGCTCATGGGCAATTTAACCATCAATCAATTATACAAATATAGCTCTTTGTGACAATAAATGTGACAGCTCTCAAAAATCGCCACGGCCTTTGAAGTAGAAGGTATTCTCTCTGGGTTAGAATTCCGATGATTGATTACCCACGTGAAAAAATTCTACGGAAAGCGTTCTACGGAAATTCCATGTGGAAATTCCATACGGGAATTCTACAAACATTTCTACAAACTAATTTTGGACTAAGTTTGACTTCCGGTGATGAACTGCGCTCGCGGAAATCACACTCCGGACATGACACTCTTGCACCAGGTATGCGAACAACCTCTTATTCCAGAAAATTATGCTATCTATGTCAAAACCTTGCACCTAATGTGGGTTCCTCGAGGACACGAGATTGAACCAATGCACCAGCTAGGTGTAAAAAACACATCTTATCCGGGGAAGTTTGGCTTTTACAGTGCTTCAGGGTGCCTGGAGTGAGTTTCTCGACAACAGGAGATTCAACCAATGCCCCAGGTGTGAAAAGCGCATCTTCTTCGGGGAAGTCTGGTACAATCCCGTGTCCTCGAGGAACTTTCTCCAGAAATCAGTTTACAAGGCCTTCGAGGTGAACATTGAGAATTACTCTCTAAACGTAGGTCAAAATAGAAGAATACCCGAGATGTGCGTGTAAAGTTTACCCACATGGGGTAATTTTCGTTGCAGGTAATCTTTACCCCGAAATCCGTGTAAAGATTACACTCAGTTTTTTCTGTGAACGAACGAGGTGATACAACATGATGGTGATGTGGATATATGAGTGGAGAA
>CAKNXH010050461.1:26175-48885 GCA_932178445.1 Andricus quercusramuli
CCCATATAGGAACCTATATGGGATCCCATATAGGAACCTATATGGGATCCCATATAGGATCCCATATGAGAATCCGTATTTCGTATAGATTTCTATGCAAAATCGTATGGGCATATTGGGACAAGAAATGGTGTGAAATCCAATGTAGGAACCTATATGGGATTCTATGTAGGATCGTATGCAGATTCCTATGAATTTTCCTACGCCACGTCCCCAGTTGAAGTTCCTATATCAAGTTCCTACCTACAATCCCATATCGAAATCCTAGGCAGATTCCTACCAAAAATCACACATGAAAACCCTCTAAAAATCCTTGTGGGAGCCCTCACATAATAATTCCTATGTAAAATCCCACATAAGAACCTGCACGAAATTCTTGCAGGATCCCTTCGTCAATATCTACTACATGCAATGATGCATGAAAACCTATATTAAGCATTCGCGTGATCCCTTCCTCAAAATTTCCTACATCAAATCTCACATTGAACCCATTGTGGGATTCCTTTTAAAGTATCTCCTTCATCAAATCTCATTCAAAAACTGTCATAAAATCCCTCACAAATGTTTCCTACGCTGAACCCCACATGAAACCCCTCGTTTTATCCCATGTGCCGGTTTTCGACGTCAATTCCTATATAAAAACCTTCACATAAACCTACCCGAATGTTTCCTCCGTCAATTCCCACCTGATAATCTTTATCGAATCCCGTACGATTTTTCCTAGGCAAACATCCATGTTAAAACCCTCGTGGCATCCCACAAAAAAATTCTCGCCTCCTCCAGAGAATCCATGTTGGACTCACAAAACAATCTCCATGGAAAGAGGACGATAATGTTTTTTTTAACTCCGACCTTTCAATTGAAACTCAAAAATTGTTTAGCATTGGGTAAGTAAGAAATGCACTGAATGAAAGAGATAAAACGTGTTTATATTATTTTAGATAGTTATATTTACATTTAATATATAAAACTTTACAATGCTTACAAAATCTAAAACAGTTATTTCACAACATCGTGATACTCTTTTTTATATCGCAACTGCTCCCAGGACAATATTTTACTGAAGAATAAGATCTGAACAATCATTCCTGTAGATGTTGAAATTTTTTTTGTCTGAAAACAGGGTTCTATTAAAAGCGCCCTTATAAATCTTATTTGATAAATTCTTAAATTGTCCTAATAGGAGCATAAATCGAGAGAGCGGAAATGTACTCCTGCTTCCGCAATTGCACGTGTACGCATATTTTTTTTATTTCAGAAGTTTTTACTGCCATTTCCTGAACATTGACAGACACCATTTTTTTCATCATCGCACAGCGATTTCCAAAAGAATTTCGAGTTGTTGATTTCCGTACTATTACGTACTCTGCATTAGACTGGTGATCTACTGTAAAATTGATTATGTGTGAATACGTATTATTTTTTAATCGTAGAAACGTGTTGTCCGAGGGATCGTTCTGTTTTGAGGCGGATAAGTACAATCAAACATTCTTTGTTATTTTAGGATAGGAACGCGCCTTATCTGAGAGGTGTAATTTGTCTATCCTGTATAGAGTTTCAGAAGTCGATTTTCCAAAGGATCTGGGTGCAGACAGTTTAAAAGTTTTGTGGATCATCGATATGCTTAACTGCTCGCAAAATGTTTGGGTTTCATAACATGCGAAAGGATCAACTCGCTTCTCAAGAACCCTATAGGTGTAATTGAGAGTGATATGGCGACAGATTTGTTGATTGATACCTTTCGCAGCATGAGCTACATTAAACTAGTCAACATTGCCTGCCTCAAATGCAAATGCAAAGTGTTCGTACCGAGGTCCCCAGTTTAAAACACTACGTGCTAAATCTAACAGAAGATGGTTGTTAAATGTCATAGCAGTTTTAGAGTCAAACTGTTCAGTATCGTGGACAAATTTGTGCAATAAATCATAAGCCCGATTCAGTTGTATGATTGAAATTTCAGGTGATATAATTATATGCATAGCTTCAACAAGTTCAAGTTAATGAATCAACAATCTTCTATCAAGAAACAAAGAGATAATACCCGTGCAGAAATCGCCAAGTTTCTTCCCGGTTCCAGACTTGGGCCAGGCTGGGGGCCCCTAGCCTGGATCTAGCTCGAATTTTGCAATGGCTCGAGCTTGGGCCCAGCTAGTGCCAAAGTTCCAAAAATTGACGACAGATGGCGTAGTACTATTCTCTTTGTTTCCTTATTAGTTGCGTGTGTTGAGTGTAAATCTTTACAAAGTGGCAAATTTGGTATGAATAAAAATTCGTAAAGTATCTTAACCAGTAATTTGAGTGATAGTTTGAGCCAAACTGAACTTATAAATTTTA
This sequence comes from Andricus quercusramuli, assembly GCA_932178445.1. NCBI lineage: Eukaryota > Metazoa > Arthropoda > Insecta > Hymenoptera > Cynipidae > Andricus > Andricus quercusramuli. Next base: position 28,510 of record CAKNXH010050461.1, read on the forward strand.
TGTGAGTGATTGAGAATAGTAGTGATGCTGCTGATTGATGATGGTCGATGAACAAAATACAAATCATCATTGAAGTTAAATTGATAAAAATGCCTCAAATAAAAAGCACTCTAAAAGACCAGAGGCATCGATCACTCGTCAGTATCCCATATTCACGCGGTGAAAGTGCAAGTAAGTTCTTATATTAATTCTAAATAATATTTTTACATTAAGATTACACGTAACTTCTAACCTCAAATTGAGAAAACTTTTTCGTCGAATTATCAAGTGTAAAAATGTTGTTAATTTATGTAATTATGTTTAAGACTTAGATTTATAAAACAAATATGGCGGACGTAAATTAAAAAATTATAGTATATAGATGATGATGACGCAGAAAGGTGGCAGAAATTTAGGACGCGCAAATCGAATGAGTGACTTTTTGAATTGACGTTTTGATTTTTTTTCGATTTTTAAATATTACATATTCATTTGTTAACTTTAAATTTGAATAAAAAAATTTCTCCTTAATTTCGACTTTTAATTTAAAAATTAAAAATGGCTAGGAATCGATAATAAACTAGGGCCAAGCCTGGGCCAAGCTGGGCGATCGAGCCTGGCCCTGGCCAGATTTGGCGTTTCATTCAAGCTTGGCCCAGGCTAGATCGCCAGGCCAGGGCCTAGTTTTGCCAAGCCTGGGCCCTGTTTGGGCCATGACCAAATTTCCACACGGGTAGGTGCACTGTAATAAAAAAGCCAGTTTTCCCACTCACGGGCTTTCCAATGCTCTTTATCTTTTAATGATCGCGTGAGTCGGCCTACTTGATGCCTTTTTTTTATTACCATACAAATATTAGCAAGTTGCTTCACCAGTCCAGCAATAAGATTTATACTGTCAGGAACGAAACCGTATATTATATTGAAGTTTTTCAAATTGATTAATTGAGGCGGATTTTTGAAACCGAAACCTGGTTTCTTTTCCGTACCAGTTATCACGAATGCAATACTTTCTGTTTCATTCCTGACGAGACCTTGCATTGGCCCTCGGAGTACCAAATCGACACAACAAACTAAGCAGAATACTTTGAGTATGAAAAGTTCAAGGAAAAGATTCATGTCCGGCTTATTTTCACCAAACCATAGACCCACAACTATCAAGTTTTGCATTCTAACTTGGATAGGCAATTCGTTTAGCATTATATATATCGCCCATATAGAATATGCCGAACGTTCAAACAGCGGACTACCATCGGTGTTAAAAGTTACAAATACATAACGATTCTTATCATTTGGCTCTAAGCCCCTAACGAATCGTCGATATAACTTTCTGCCGTGCATATTACGAATAACTTCTCCTTCGGGAACTCCATCGTTCATTACATAGTCATCATACTGACTCTTTTCCTCCAGCAGATCAGCAATAGGATCTGAAGGATCTAAAGTAACGAAAAAGTCTTTATACATGGAGTTTTTGACGTTGGCATCAATATCACAGAGGTTGGATCTTTTGAAACTATCTAAACGAGTGAAAGTTCCTATATTTTTTCCACATTCAGTACATAACCCATGAAAAGCGCTACAATCAGATGGATTAAATAACTTGCCAATCAAGTACCTGCTTTCAGGAACTACAGGTCTAGCAAAAATGCAATTCACTAACATAAAAAGATTTAAGATCGCTGTTAAAGAAAGAGCATTGGATAACGCGTATTTATTAAGCATCGTCAACACTTCACCAATGTTCTTATTAAGAGGTATGTCAATGTTGGTTGAAAAGTCTGCTTTGTCTAAGAAGGAGTGAAGGTGTCGGAAATCATGTTTCCTTTCTTCGCATTCGTCGTCGACCTACGTATCTAAATCTTCATCCTCGTCATCAGTTTCCAAAAGGATTTGAAGGTCCATGTTGTCTACCTTAAACAAAGTTATTTCACTCACTACTGTTATTACATTGGTCCAGTTTATAAGATACAAACAATTTATGTAATGAACGCGCACAATGTCTTTATACACGGTGCATACGAAATATCCTCAACAATGCTTGGGTATATAGAGAATATCGTAGATAAGTACCTCAATACTTTTCAAACGCTTTATGATGGACATCTGACACCAAAGACACAGTTCCTAACCCATTATTCTTTACTTTTTCGTAAATTTGGTCCGTTATACAAACTTTAATACTTTACGGCGGGGGCTAAACATCAGGTTTTCAAAGATTTCATAAGAAAAACAAAGTGCTTTGAAAATCCCTCTCTCTCAATAGCAAAACAACACCAGCTCAATCAATCTTACATTATTGCTGGTTCTATTGTGGATGCAGACGAATAGGGAAAAATTAATACCGAAGCGAAGGGACTTTCAATTTAGACATAAACTTCCTAACGCATTCATTAAAACTGTGGTAACAGTTCCGTGGGTTATTATTGACGTAGTCAAGTATAAAGCTGAAAAATGCTTTGTTATGACAAACTTTATCAATACCATGCGCTCTTTTGCGTTACTTTTTGAAATTATATGTATGGAGGAAAGTCCTATATTTGTGTGCAAATATGTTCGCACGGTGCAGCATGATTTGCATTTTAATACTTACGAGATTTCTTTTGAAAGCGGCGAATTCAAAATATATACCTCAAAAGATCTATACGTCAATGCTTTCTATTAGGCACACCAAGTCCGTGAAAAATTGTATATAACTGTCAAGCGAAGTGTTGGGGCAAAATATAACAAATTGTTCGTTTTTTGTACATAAATATACAAGTGTACTATCTTCAGTTCTAATGAAGATAATAGAGTGCTTTAAATTAGAGGTAGTTGGTTGAACTATTTGTAATTATTTACAATTTGAAAGAAGTGTGTGCTTCTTTTGCTCTTCGTGCAAATTACGATATTTGAAGACAGTTTTTTGTACTAGAAAGCAAGTGTAGGAAACCAGCGGGATGCCTTTTTTCATGGGATCGTCCTCACCTTTCCTCAGCATGTGCTTGTGCTTCCAAGAAGGACGAAGAGAATCTGCTTTGATGCCACAAGTCCTACACTCAGTAGTTGGAGGCTCAAAAGAAGGTCTAATATAACTTGAATACAGACCCTATTCTTACGCTAAACGTGGAAAAACGGCCGATTCCGAATACTTTTAGCGTCAAAGTAGGGTCTGAATTACATTGAAATCGCTTCTTATTTAGAACCTACTTTACTGCTCCGAGTGTCTACTGAGGTAGTAGTTGCAGGTTCAAAGTAGGGCCTAAATTTCGACTCAGGGGATCTGCACTTGCAGAGACCTATTGGTCCCCGACAAGTGTTTTCATTTATTTATTTTTCTGTGTAACTTATATGAAATTTGTAACTGTATTTCAATAAATTTAGTACTACTACTAGCAATACTAAATTAAATTTAGAAAAACGAGACGCTATTAATGTTTCAAAATCTTTTCAAATATTCTCATAAAATTATTATTTTTAAATATTCGCATAAAATTAATTATTTAAAAAAAAAACAACTTCAATACTTTACGGTAGGAGACTAAACTGCAGGTTTTCAAAAATATCACAAGAGAAACTAAGTGCTCTAAAAATCCCTCTCTCTCTCTCTCTGAATAGCAAAAAACACTAACGAGAATTTTATCAAAAAATAAACAAAAGAAACGATTTTTTGAAATTTATATAAATATATTTATGGATATTTCATCAAAAAAATCGTATACATAATGTTCAAGTTTCAATATTAATTTCTTATAAAAACTATAGTTGGTATAATATACATGATATTTTATGTTATTGTAGAACACATAATGTGTAATATACAATGTGCAATAATATATAATAGCTATATAATAATTGTATTATAATTAAACGTACCTACTGTTATACTAACGTACAGCTTTAAGTAAATTTACTTAACAAAAAATCGTTTCTTTTGTTTATTTTTTAATTAAATTCTCGTTAGTAATTTCAATTTACATATAACTCCTTTATATAAACGTAATTATATGGTCTTATTAACTTGAATATAGTATTTTACTGCTTTTTAGTATTTAAGAAATGTTTAATGTTTTAAAATCTTTTCAAAACTTTTCAACCTTCTAAACCACTTTTTAAATTATTTAATTTTTTTCTGAATAAAAAAATATTCAATTTTACCAAGCATTTTATGACATTATCTTTCTTCTCTCGAAAACTTTTGAAATTCATTTTGAAAAATTTGTAATGAAAAAATCTACATTTTCTTTGATCTTTGAATCTTTTCCAAACGTCTACAAATGCTTTGAGATAATTCAGTTTTGCTAAAAAAAATTTTAGATCCCACGGTGCTAGAAGAATTGTCTTCAAATCTTGTAAAATAAAACAAAGTTTCTATATTCATGAAGCAATTCGGCTACTTGTACCGATATTCCGACGTTAATAACACCTTTACCTTAGAATTTGTATCGAAATTTTGTACACGTATCCATGGCTAAAATTTAACATAAATTATTTCAAAATTTTCGAAGAATATTAACAAATTTTTTCTCATTCTCTTGTAACCTTTCAAAATTCTTAAAAAGTTTATACATTTTTCATTCGATATCTTCGAAAATCTACATCTTATTTGAAATTTTTTCAAATATTCTATAAATTTAAATTCTTTTCAAATTACAAAGCTTTTAACACTTCGATATATTATTAAAAATAATTCAGTTTCCCTGAAAATTTCACAATCCTGCAAAATGAAAAAAATTGTCTTCAAATCATCCAGGTTCTTTTTCGACATATTTTGAAATCATTAAAACCTTACATTATTTTGTAAAATCAAACCTTTATCAATTTAAATTTTCCCTTCAATCTTATTGTCGGCACCGATAATTTTTTTTACCAGTATGAAAAAGCTTAAAAATTTCAGTGTAGTAGCAAAATGTTGTGAAGAGAATTATTTCGCAATAATCAAAAATGATTTATAATTAAAATCTTTTCCTTGATCAAAATTGCTTAGAAACCATCAGAAATGAATTCTGCCGTAAAATACAATTATTTATTTGAATATTCTCACTTACTAAATGGATAATTCAGAAATTTCGTAATCATTATTAATATATAAATATATACGTTATAAGCTCATTTAGTATGAAAAAGGGGTTATGAATAGAATCTTTTTCTTATTTTTGAAACACATTGTCAAAAAGTAAAAAAATTTATTTTGGTCTTTATTATTTAAGAATCAATTACAATTAAATTTTCTCGTTTAGAAGTAAGTAAAAGTCATTTTTCTAAATTTTGTATGGCAAATAGCAGACTGAAAACATCCAAAAAAAGTTATGTTCACGCAGTGTAGCCAAAAATCAGGCTTTCGATAACAATGTATGCGAGATCCCGTGACAGGATTGGGTTTCACACATTGTTTACACGTACTACTCTAAAATTCTTTGAGATTGGTCTATGATGGCCTAAGGGAGTTTCCTCGATCTCATTTTCATTCAAGTCAACAACCGCGCCGCTGTCCATGTTTATTTTCACTCGTTTATAAAGAACATATCTGTTTGTAAATATTCCGCGAAGAAGTTTATTATTCTGCTCCAATATTGCGAAGGCCTCACCATTAGACGTAGATAATACCATTTGTTCATCAATTGGAATGGACGACCAGCCTTTCTTCCCTAATTTCAATAGAAGGGGTTGATCAGGATTAAATGTGTATTTTCGAATTTCGAATATCCGTTGCGGATTCGAATAGGGAATAAGCCGAATATGTTCGAAATTGCCAGTATTAGGAATCTTGACAAGAGGAGACCTGGAACTGGCAGGAGGAGACCTGGACCTTTCACGAATAGACGTTCCGGCAGAAGAAAGATCCGTGGCAGGAAGGAGGGACCTGCTGAGAGAAGGATGTCTGTCAGGAGAAGACCTAGATATGGCAGGGCGCGACCTGAACCATTCACGAACAGGAGATTTGACAGGAGAGAGATGCCTGGCAGGAAGAAGAGACCTGTCTGAAGAATCTTGTCTGTCAGAAGAAGAAAAAGAAAAAGAAGAAGATGGAATGCCACGAGGAACACCAGGAATAGGGTCGCCGTTAGGTAAACATTCGAATTGTGAACCTAATTCTGCAACAAGTAATAGGGAATTATATTTTATTTCAAGTATATAATTGTTATGAATACCACATTAAACATAAGTCTGGATGGAGTTTTCGTTACTAGATAATTTAAGTATCGAATAGCAGCAAATTAGAATCTAGCCACATGTGAGCTATGTTTGAAACAGAAATTTTGAAATCGGACTCAATGGGTCTCTGCAGAATTTAATTACCTTTGATCTTAAACAAAGAAAATCGAAATTGAATGCCAATTGCTACTGAATAAAAAAATATCTACTTTTATCCCACGGTGAGGCGTGTCGTTTTCAAAATTTATAGAGATATTATATCATGATATTCACCAATAGAGTCGAGAACAATCGCAATGGATAAGAGAAGCATATTAACAATCTTCATCTTTTTCAATTAGAGGTAAAACTGATTATTGTTTTAAAGAAGAATGAGGTTGACAATATAAGTAATGAATATTCCAATGTTTCATTGTATTTAATAAGATATATCCTATAGTCTTTATCTCATGGATTATAAGCGTCATGATATTTACATTTAATTAGAGTCAGTTTGCAGGAAAAAAATTATTAACCTAATTTGTTGAAACTGATATCACGATTTCAATTTCAAAAGTGAAAATTCTGGTATGTAGTAATTGGTATAAGAATGGTATTATGTTCATACAAGCATATTATAAAATAACGCTCAGGGCTGAAGTCCAAAGCCAAGTCCCCCGTAGAAATTTAAAAAAAAATCAAATTCGTTTAATATCGTAGGATTTCAGAAAATATCCAACTATAGGCTATCCTTCTTCTCCAAATGAATATGACTTAATAGGTTATTAAAGAAAAGTAGAATATATTTAAAGTTGAGGTGTAACGAAACGGGCGATGAAAAAACTTTGCGACGGCGCTGGACAACTAACTCCGAGGCCAGTTTCATGTATTATTATCATTATCGATTAGCGATTCGAACTCGAAAGTTCATCGCCTCATATAACCGAAAACCATCCAGTTTAAGTAATCATTTCCTAGTTCTTTTAGATCATCCCTTAACTTTTTCTCCCATCTATTTCTCGGTATGCCTAGGGGTCTCTTACCAATCGGTCTCCCTCTTAAAACTTGCGCTACTGTTCCTTCAATGCCCATTCTTGCTACATGCCCCGCCCATCTTAGTTTACGCGCTTTCATTACTCTATTAATATTTGCTGACCCGTCGAGAGCATGCAGCTCATCATTATGCAGTTTTCTCCATTCACCAGTCTCTTCGTCCCTCTTTGGACCATAGATTTTCCTAAGTACTTTATTTTCACAAACTCTGAACCTATTCTCCTCTACTTTCGTCAGCGCCCACATTTCACACCCGTACATGACGACCGGCATTATTATTGTTTTGTAGATTCTTACTTTGATGTTTCTAGATAGCAATCGCGATTTCAGTAGTGTGTTTGCTGCATAATAGCACCCATTGCCAGGGTGCAGACGTCATGCAAACTTTCTGATCCTATTGTAGGCCTATACATCGGTTCCTTTCCAATTTTCGCGTTGAAATTCCCCCATACTATTTTTGCATCAAACGTTGAGAACTTGTCAAAAACCTGCTCAATTGTTTCGTAAAAAAGATCTTTAGTGTCTTCGTCTTTGTCCTCGGTGGGGCAGTGCACGTCGATTAACACCTGTTTGCTGAAATTACCCTTTAGTACAATGTATGATAACCGATCGTTAATGAATTGCATGTCGATAACCGCTTGCGAAATTCGTTTATTAACCAGAAACCCGGTCCCCAGTATGCGCCCCTCAGCTCTCCCATAGTGGAAAGTATAGTTATCCTTAGAAATTGACGCAAAATCGCCCGGTTAGCAGGTTTCTTGAAGTGCTATTATGTCAGTATCGCATTTCCGTGCTATCTCAATGAGTTCGCTAAAACCGCCAGTATTTAGACTACGCGCGTTCAGAATTCCCACCCTTAGATATTTTACTGTATTTTTTTGTTTTTGCAAGTTAGCCATGGTAATTTCAAGAAAATCCGCACGTTAGGATCCTATTCCGATCGTCGGTGAGTCCACTGTCCAAGAAGTGATAACCCTCATACCTCTCTGGGTCTAAGTATGGGTGCTTTCCGACTTTGACAAGGACCGTATCAACTTGTCGTCAGACATATGAGAGTTTCATCCTCGTATCCTAATATCCCCCTGCAAGGCAGCGCGCCTACTGGCATCAATACTCCTTTGTCCCTATGCAGGCGATTCATTCCACACATCCCTTGCGGGCAGTGTCATCGCTGCGGTGTCCAATGGGCAGCAGGATTTTTCCTGACAAGATTTTTAGTTTTGGTTCTGATAGTGTTTCTAGGTGGATACATGCTGCACCTCGGCTTGCCAGGACCTACCCATTGCGTATGAACGCGAATGGGTGGGTCCCACCAAGCCATGGTTGTCGTGTACCTATTTTCTACCAGTGTTGGGCTCACCATACCCACGACTGGTTCCTATCGGCTGTCCGCGACTGCTTATTCTTGTATTCGCATTTAATCTTAGGGGCTGTTCATACTTACGGGCCGTTCCTCTATCCGCAACCTGAGGACGTGCTACGTAGTGGTAACTGGAAACCCACCGAGCAGAGTTCCCTGTATTACATTATATTAAATAAATCTTGTGAATAAAATAACAGGATGGTCATTTTAATCGAGGAAAGAATTGTCAGCCATTTCCCGATTCGCAAGAATTTTGTACGATCACTGAAAGTGAAAAATCGGAACTGTTACAAGTGAACATTTTTTAAAACTTGAAGTAATCCAAACTAAACTGCACATCAATGTATTCATTCTGAGTATAACTCTCTTGAATTTTAATCTTTGGCCTCGAAGCTTAACAAATTTTCAAATCCAAAATTTGTAATTCAAACTTTCCTCCAAATTTCCTACATCATTTTCCACATTGAACCCATTGTGGGATTCCTTTTAAAGTATACCCTTCGTCAAATCTCATAAAAAAAATCTCATAAAATCCCTCACAAATATTTCCTACGCTGAACCTCGCATGAAACCCCTCGTTTTATCCCATGTGACGGTTTCCAAGGTCAATTCCTGTATGAAAACCTTCACATAAACCTACCCGAATGTTTCCTCCGTCAATTCCCACCTGATAATCTTTATAGAATCCCGTACGATTTTTTCTAAGTAAACATCCGCGTTAAAACCCTCGTGGCATCCCACAAAAAAATTCTCGCCTCCTCCAGAGAATCCATGTGGGATTCAGAAAACAATCCCCCTGGAAACAGGATGATAATGTTTTTTCTTAACTCCGATATTTCAACTGAAACTCGAAAATTGTTTAGCATTGGGCAAGTAAGAAATGCACTGAATGAAAGATATAAAACATGTTTATATTATTTTAGATAGTCATATTTACATTTAATATATAAAACTTCATAAAAACGGTTACAAATGTATCATTTAAAGTATTGCCTATCGTTAGCTACAACTTTTTCCCATCTTTCTGGTAGAGCTCGAATACCGTTACGGTAAAAGTGTTCATCTTTTGAGGCTATCCACGAATCAAGCTATTTTTGGATGTCTTCATATGTGCGGAACTGCTGATCAACCAGATCATGTGCCATCGTCCGGAACGAGTAATAATCGGACGGCGCAATATCTGTGGAATACGGCGGGTGGGGTAAAACATCCCATTTGAGCGTTTCCAGGTAGGTTTTAACGGGTTTGGCAACGTGAGGTCGAGCATTCTCAAGCTGTAGAATCACTGTTTCGTACCTTTGCTCATATTATGGCCGTTTTTCGCGCAGTGCTTAGCTCAATCGCATCAATTGAAGTCGTTACCGTTCTCCAGTGATGGTTTTGTTCGCTTTCAACAGCTCATGATAAATAATACCGACCTGGTCCCACCAAATAAATAGCATAACCTTCGCAGCGTGAATATTCGGCCGAGCCGGAGACGTAGAAGCATAACCGGGCAGTCCCCATGACTTTCTTCTCTTTGGGTTGCTGTAATGAATCCATTTTTCATCACCCGTCAGCTTCGGCTTGCCAATTTTGATTGGCAAGCAGAAGCCCATCTATGAATTATTTCGAAGGCGGCTAGTAATCTAGTGATTTTTTCGGCAAAATGAGTTTTAGGGAAAATTAAATTTCGGACAAGTGAATACCTACCACACGCGGCACCGCGAGTATAAAAATGCGCGTTCCGCCACGGAACGGCAGAACGCTCAGGGCTGGATCTCCCGCTTTGCGGGATCGAACACCGCCGCCAGGCCACGCAACAAACGCGTCCCCATGCTATCGGAATCAAGACTATGATATATTGTCTCTCTCTCTCTCTCTTACTGACTCTATGAGACGAAAAATCAGTAACCCTTGTACGCAGACCGAAATAAATTTGTTAATCTCATTCTAACCCTTCTTAGTGTTCTTTGTTTTTCTCTAATTGATACAATGTCTACTATAACTGCCCCTTCAAAGCTTTGAATAAAGTTTTAGAGATTTCATAAGATTTCAAATCCTACTTCCGATTTCAAAGTATTTCCATGCAAAAGGGCGTAAGTACGAAAACGAAAATTTTACAGGAGATGCAAAAGACGATCCTATTTTAAAGGAATACATTTTTTTAAGCAAGCAAGTGCTTTCGATGTGCTTTCGAGCTATGTGCTCTATCGAACCACAAAAGAAACCCCATGTCAACGCTCGAAAACAAGTAACCATCTGCAATACAAATTATTGTCCAACAACGGCGCATTCTAAACACAGCCCGACCTGTCCTGCAGGATTCTTAATCGTGACGATACTCCCGAATTCCTGATTTGAAACAGGAGGGAGGTTCTCGATTTTAATCTATGCTCGCAAGAACTAAGGAGCAAGGTGGTGATTTGGAAAGTCTTCGACGTGGAGTCTATCTATGACCACAAATATAACTTTCCAGTTAGCTCTAGAAAAACTGGCGGTTTCAAAGATCAGAAAGCCCAGGAACACACTTTGGGACTCATGCAAAGAGGAACTAAAAACAAGCCTCGTGGAGTTTCACATAAGTTACGGCACCATATATGAGTTTTAGCAAGCCGCAGTTTCTTGTGCGAAGAGCTCTGATTAAATTATATTGGAAAAATTGCCCTACAAGTACAATTAAGTCTGTGAAAGAAACAGAATGGAGAAACACCCACTTGGAGAAAGACTGTAAAAAGACTAGATCGTTGTACAACAGGCTAAACCGAAAGAAATTATCTTCAGACTGGGACATCTACAAGACTGTTCAGTATGAATACAATAAAAACATAAGAACCTATAAACAGTCGCAGTGAGCCTCAACCAACTTTGACCTAAAAAATGCATCACGAGACATTTTGTTGCGAAATATTATTCTCACGTAGTATGCGCGTATTTTATGTAAAAAAATAAAATATTCTTGAGAGCGCTTTTTCAAAATTTGAAAGTTTGATTATCAAAAACAGAATTTTCCATTTAAAAAAACTTTTTTTACCCAGGGGTTGTTAAAATTGAAACATATGGTCAAGAAAGTTATACAAAAATTTGTGTAAAATTATAACTGTTAAATCTACAAATGGTTATATTCTCCTTTCTTGCAAAAAGTTATTAAAAAAATGGTGATTGCGCTTTTTTCAAAAAACAATTTTTATTTGTTGAATTTCTGTATTTTAGAAATGATAGACTCTTTTTCTTAAACGCTAGGTAGAAAATTATCATCTAGTCATGTTCTCAAATGAGAACTGCATAATCTGCAGAGGTATTTGTATATTTAAAAAGAAACTTTTATTGCAGCTAAAGTTGGAACATTTTTTTAATCGCTCGTTCATCTCAAGATGTTGGCTTACACCATGCAGGAAGATTTGAGGGGATTCTGTAAAGAATCTAAGAGCATTCTGCATACAGCAAAACTATACAAGATTCTGGCAAAAAATTCGGAGGCTCGCATCGCGCTCATGAGGCTCAATGATGGCAAGTTTGCCGAAAATAAAGAAGAAAAAACGAGTCACCTGATGAAAGTTCACTTCCCAGATTTTCAGAGAACTCAAACCGACCGTGAGGAGGTTGGCTTGGGCCAGGAGAGGGAGATGGCCGACTTAAATGTCACCGCCAAGGTCGTTGATATAAAGGAGGTGGAATGGGCTATTGGGTTCTTCTGCCCCTTTAAATCACCGGGGGCAGATGTCGTTTACCCAATGCTCTTACAAGTGGGCAGGAATTTCTTCGTTTCCCCCACTTACGAAACTTTTTAGGGCCAGCATTGCATTTAAACACTTGTTATCGGCATAGAAGGATGGCAGGCTGGCCTTTAGTCTGAAACCTGGGAAGGAGGGCTACACTGATGCTCAAGATTTCCAGCCAATCACTCTAACATCCTCCATTCTGAAGACGCTAGGGAAACTGGTCAAGAGATAGATACCAGGGATGAGGTTCTTTCAGTGCTGTACAGAGGGCAGCGCGTCTTTCGGCCGACCACTCCGTAGAACCTATCGTGGCGAAATTGCAGCAGCAGCTTGAACAAGGAGGGTACACTGTGGGCCCCTTCTTCCACATACAGGGTGCCTTCAGCAATACCCCTCCAAAAGTCATCTGCCTGGAGACTTCAATGTGTCGCATGCTCGACCAGCTAGCAAGCTGGAAAGGAAGCACGCTACGCCGAAGACGACTCGAATCCATAAGGGGTGAAGGCCTATTTAGAGGAGAATCGCCACGGGGATGCCTGCAGGGGGTATCCTATCAACCCTCCTATGGTGCAGTGTAGTAGGCAGCCTCCCTCGTAGGCTAAATAAGGAATTCTTACAAGGTCTTACATGGTTGACACTGCGCATGGTTGAGCTCTGGTGTGACAGCTCAGAGCTCTCGGTAAATCCCGAAAAGAGCATCCTGGTAGGATGCTGATGATTTCAGACTCAGTTTATTCAGTTCGAATTTGACTGTAAAAACGAGGAGGAGGGGAATGACTGCGAAACCTGAGATAAATAGATAGGAATTCGGATAATTTATACATTGGAGAATTTTTTTAATTCATTTAATTAATTTAATTCTTAACCAAATAGTTGAATTTTCAACCCGAAAGATTAATTTCTTCCCAAATGAGAAGAATTTCCAACAAAATACATTAATTTTCGACAAAATAGTTGAATTTTAAACTGAAAGCATCTCCATATCTACCGAGCAAAACTATTCTACTAACCCTACTTCACTACTACATACAACATTTATTGGAAAAACTACATTCGCGGAATAATGAATAGATATTTAAGACTTCCCTGGAATGAACTCTGGATATCCGATTTTTTATTTTTCTATCTCACTCTTTTTGTAAAGCGAATGAAATAGTGAAACTGTCACTATTTTCCACTACACTTAAGTGCGTTCGGTTCCCACTGTTAGCAACCTAGTACATGTTTTAGTTTTCCAGAAATCCAGGTGGCTCAAATTCAAGCCCTATATCAAATTCGAGCCATTTCCTCTAATAATAATTTTAAGAATTATCGTTTCTGAAAAAGAAGTGTTTTATTATTTTGCTATACATTAGGAACTTTTAGGAAAAGAAATATGATCAGAAAACGGGTTTAAAAAAGATAAGAGGTTGGGCAATTACAAAAAAAAAAAGTAGTAAAAGAAACGCTAGGTGACAAATACAGTATCAGTTATCTGGTCTTAATTACCAACGTTGAAACCTGGAGGAAAACTTTTTTCGTCAAGTTTAGTTTCATAATCAAATTAATGCTATTTCAGACATAGGTAATCAACCATTATCTATTAAATATGGTTTTATCACGTGTTCAGGGTGGCCATTTTAATCGAGGGAAAAATGCTCTAAGTGAATCAGCAAATTTGCAAATATCCCAAATTATATCATGTTGAGCAATTTTAACTTATAAACATTAAAAATTGAAAGATTCCAATTTGTTTTCAAATTGAACACTTCTATAAATTAGAATTTAAATTATTTTAATTTCCAATCATTAGAAATTAATGTTGAGAATTTTTTTTGTATTGTCTTGAAACCTTTACAGTTCCTTAAAAAGCTTTGAAATTTTATTCATAAATCTTCGAAAATCTACATTTTATTTTACATTCTTTGTAATCTTTTAAATTTGAAATTACTTTAAAATTTTAAAAGAATTCGAGTTTTTCCTGAAACTTTGAATAAATCCTGCAAAATAAAATAATAACCTTAAAATCATCCAGATTATTTTTTTAAAATTCTGAAAATCTTTTAAAATATTGTTTTAGAATTAATTTTTTAGAATACTTAAGAAACATTTTAATCGTGTAAAATTTCGCCACGAATCTTAGGAAAGTTTGTTTATTATCTTTAAACCTTTCAAAATCCTTAAAAAACGTTGCAATCGTATTTCGAAAACTTTAAAAAATTATACTTTATTTTAAATCTTCTGACATGTCTCCAAGTTTTTAATTATGTTTGAATCTTTTCAAACCTTCTAAAAGCTCTTCAAATTTTAACGATTCAAGGCATTCTGCTTCAATCACTTCAGTTTCGAATTTTTCAGTTTTGAATATTTCATTTAAAAAAGCATTTTTTAAATGAACAGTTAAAGATTGCTAACAATTCTGAAGAATTTCAATAAGACGTTCAAACTTAGTAAACTACAAACGATTTCGAATTAAAACAGTTCAATTTTTAACCTTGAAATCTGTCATTTCCTTTTTTCCCCGGTCTCAAGAAATGTGTGGTCATTTTCCGGTTTCCCGGTCCAGTGGCCACCCTGAGATTTGCTCTGGAGAAGAAGTAAAAACAACTCTTACTTCCTGGAGAGAGCAGAAAAAGATTTCTTGCCTTTGAGCGAGCTTCTGTACGTTTTCACGGCTCTTTCCACGAACTCGTTCGCATTTGGATTTTTATCTAAATCAAATGAAAGCTTGCCTTCCAAAATCGCTGTTAAGTAAGCAGCTGTGGATTTAATGTACTGTGTTATACAGGAGTTTATAAACGCAGAGATTACTTTTTCCTTGTGAGTTGGGCAGGTTACACGATCACTTCGAACCTCCCGTCGAAGTAAGAGATACACAATTTTCCGAACTCCTACTATTGTGTATATGCTGCTCCTCACATTTCGAACAATAGTTTTTAAATCTGAATGGATTTCTTCCAGGCGCAAAATTACTCTAGCACCCACTCGCCGCTTCGTTGAGCAACTAGTGCTGTCGATAAGACCTGCATACGGAGGACAAGAGATCATATCTGGGATTTTGTTTTTAAGTTCTTGCAGAACGGTGTGCGTGTCTGTGAAAATTGTACCTTTCTCAGGAAGGGGATCTTCCATTGAAGTGCAAATTTTATGTTGAGTGGGTGCGAGTGTACAAGAAGGAAGTGTATGCTGGTAGTGTCAAGTGTGTCAGGGTGAAGGTAGCTTTGCCACATTTGCAGGAAAGATCCCTAGTCATCCTGGTAGTTCGGATTTGCGAGAAAAAATTTTCGAGAGGATCCTGATTAATATGAACCGTTTCCAGGTTCTTGAAGCCGAGTGTTTTTACTTTTCTCCAGAGCAGTTCAAACCCTCTAAGCGTTAATTGTAAATTTTTTAGAGTCGGAGGTTGCCTGACAACAGGCACTTTTGTCTGGGAGTTAACGAACCTCATACGCGAAATTTCTCGATAGGCTTGTTGAAAATACTGCAAGTGAAAGCTGGGATCGTTAAACAGCGTTCGATACTCGCTTTGTGGATCACGACGAACTTTACCGTTGAAAGAATCTGTCAACTTGTTCCTAAAGAATAGAAACCAAGCCATATTTTTCCCTTCTTTCGGTACTTGCTTCATCCCAAACATTGTAGAACGTCGCAAGCAAATAAAAAATCAATGAATAATTCCATTCAAATTCAAAAGGATAGGGGATTAATAATATATTTACTGATTCCCTAACATTTTTTTCTGATTGTAGTAGATAAGTAAGGCCGGATCTAATCCAAGATTCCTACCTTACCGACATCGAGAAGATTCTAGCTGTAGTGGTTCGTGTCCGTGCTAAATTTTTCTAGAAAGTGGTTCATGTCCGTGCTAAGCTTCTAGAAAATTCTCGAAGGTCCTGATGACGTCATCATGCATTCCTACCTTACCGGCATTGATACAAGAGGGGTACCGGACCTGCTGTACCTACATCGAGAACATTCTACTGCTGACGTCATAATAATAATATTGCACAATTCTGAATTCATGCAAGTAGCTTCAAGGTTATTTCTTATCTGAAGAATGTTGCGTAAATACTTTCAAGGTTATATTTTGCACTGTCCAGGCAATTTCTACTGCGCCATATAGTTATTGCAAGAAAAACAAGGATGATTCATCGCTTCCGGTGTACAGATGAAATTTGATACGCAGTTCAAGATTATTTCTTATATAAGGCATGCCAAGTAAATACTTTCACTGTGTGAGGTAAGCCTGTGTGCGTGTGTCTGTGTGAGGCTGGCATGGAGGCCGTGTTGCTCAGCTTCTAGAACATTCTCGAGGGATCTTGAAGCTTCTAGAACATTCTCGAAGCTCATGATGACGTCACAGTAATATTGCGCAATTGTGCCAGCTAAAGATGGGTTCTAAGCCACCGTTTCTGAGCCACTTTTACAAGACAGGTTCTGAGCCACTTTTACAAGACGGGTTCTAAGCCACTTTTGCAAGAGGGATACTGAGCCTCTTTAGCTTCTAGATTATTTTCGAGGGTCCTGATGACATCATCATGCATTCCTACCTTATCTACATTGATACAAGAGGGGTACTGGACCTGCTGTATCTACATCCAGAACACTCTACAGCTGATTTCATGATAATAAAACAGCTATTTAGCATTGAGACCGTTCTAGAACATTCCGTGAAGATGACGTCACAGTAATATTGCGCAATTGTGCCAGCTAAATTCATACAAACAGCTTCAAGGTTATTTCTTATCTGAAGAATGTCGCGTAAATACTTTCAAGGTTATATTTTGCATTGTCCTGGCAATTTCTACTGAGCCATATAGTTATTGCAAGAAAAACAGGGATGATTCATCGCTTCCGGTGAACAGATGAAATTCGATACGCAGAGCTATGCATGGCATCCTGTTTTGTCTATCAATTTGATTTATTGCTTCCTTACAGATATCATATTCAACTAAAAATTCCTGTCTTCATTCAGTGAGCAAATAATCAGTGAGAAGCATTCTTAGGCAGTCTAGAACCTTCTACAACTCAAATTATACCGCGCAATTTCTGAAATAGCATTTTATTAAACAAGTTTAAGGTTATTTCAATGACTCATTACATTTTGCGTTGCAAAAATTATATATTCCAAACGAGTCGTATATAATGTAGAATCTTCCAGAACTTTGTTACATCATATGATGCAATATCTGGCAACACTGCGCAAGTCTCCAGAAATTTGGTGGAGGGGGTAACCAGAAATTTGGTGGAGGGGGTAAGAGTCTATAAAAGGAGGCCAGCTCTTCTTATAATGTAGAACGTTCTAGAACTCAAGGACAAAAAAAGGAAGATACAAAAAATTAGAATTAAAAAATATTTCAAGGCAATTGAATAATAATATAGGTAAGAAAATGTCTAAAGCATTCCTTAGAGTAGGTCATATATTAGGGATTCTTATCGCTTTATTCAGGCATCAAGTAGCGAGCAAGGACTAGAGAGATAACGTCCAGACTTGTTTTAGATGTTTTGATTTCAGAAGCAGCATTCATGCATCGACAGTCTCAAGCTGCACACATTTCATTAGAGTCTGCTTTCGTTCTCAGGAGATCACTTCTTTCTTACGGCTCGGAAGTAGTTCGCTTTCTAAGTCGAACCGCAAAGTTTGAATATCATTCTTTTGCCATATGCTAGGTCCAGTCAACTTCTCGACGTGTTACATGAAATAAGATACTGCAAACAATTTCGAGACTCAAGAGGGAGAGAGAGATAATACAGCGTGCATTTTATTCCAGGCTTTTTCACACGTGCTTTAACTTATTTATATTAAGAGTGCACTGGCCATCACTTATCGCTTCTTAACAAATACTTGATATGACGTCACGTGCCTTTTTATTCACAGATATATGATCGTTTTTCAGCATCTTTTTCATCTTTTATTTAGAAAGGACAATTTTGCCTATTACATGTTGAACATTTCAATTTGTGAAAAAAAAGCTAAAATACAAAAAAAATATTTTAAAAATTTTCAATCATCCACTAAAGCTACTGTATGACTAGATGAGTAAAGCTGGGGTTCAGAACCAAAAAGTAATATGGAGTCTGGATACTCATTATAAGACGGACTTTACATCGCACTTTTACAAGACGGGCTCATGTAAACAACTTCAAGGTTATTTCTTATCTCAATTAAATATTTCGTGTAAATACTTTCAAGGTTATATTTTGCTTTGTCCTTACACTTTCTATTGCGCCATATATAGTTGTGGGAAAAAACAAGGATGATTTATGGCTTCCTTATAGATAAATATACGATAAAAAAATTCCTGCCTTTATTTATTTAATGCGCAAAAGATGCAGGTGAACATATGAGATTTGATATGAAGGGTTATGTATGACATCCTGTTTTGTCTGTATAAATTTGATTTATTGCTTCCTTATAGATAATACTTTTGACTAAAAATTCCGATCTTTATTAGAAAACATTCTACAGTTAAAGTGGTTCATTTCCGTGCTAAGTTTCTGAAATATTTTGATAAGATCATCTTGAATTCCTACCTTACCAACATCGATACGAGAGATGTACTGGACCAGGGGGATTGGACCACTTTTATGAGAGGGCCATTGAGCCAAATCTATGTATTTAGATGCGTGATACTGAATCACTAATACAAAAAGGATACTGAGCCACTTTTTACAAGAGGGTTAATGAGTCACTTTTCCAAGAGGAAGATGCATCTCTACTTTACCTGCATGTAGTTTGATAATAATAACCTGAGGATTTATAATAATTCATAATTATTTAATGTGTGTTCGGTTTATTGGAAGAGCTTGCTCAATTGATACTACTGAAAGACAGTTAAATTAAAGGATTTATTAAAAGAACAGTGGTTTGTTCGATAAAGGATTTTCAGTTAAAATTCTATGATCAATGAAATAACATATATATTTCGAAAATGTTGAGGATATGAAAGGAAGATTAATAGCAGAAATGGTGATACGTATATGTATAGTGAAGAATTCTGATTTATGAATACAAATGCATATATTGCTTTCCACGAAAGAAAATACGAGAAGGAACTCATTTTTTAAAAATATTTTACTCTTATTATATCACACGTAACAATAAAATAGATGAATATACCATAGGAAAGTATGAATCCAGCTAAGACATAGAAGCATCAAAAAAAAAAAGTGCTGGAACGAGAGCTGTTATGACAATTTGGAGGGGTTAGGTGAATATTGTTATAATGAGAATGTTGATCACATTACAAAAGAAACGAAGTTTTCCTATTTAAACTAGCATTTATGACATCATCTCATTGGTTTAAACATAAACGTCAATGGTTTTTAAATAAAGAAAAAGAAGCTGTTTCAAGAAAGTCCACGAAACACCTTCTTATGATAAAGAAAAAGAAAGGATAAATAATAATATGAGTGAAGCATGTGCAAGAGAGAACCATGTGATGCAATTGACTTATAAGCTGTAGACTAAATTAATTGTTATATTCTAAAAAATCAACTCATAATAAAGTGCCAGCAAGGTATGAAGTACATGTGTGTAGGTTAGAGAGAGAAAGTGAGAGAGACAGGGAGAGAGAGAGAGAGAGAGAGAGAGAGAGAGAGAGAGAGCTATGCATTAAAAAAATTTAATTGTAAAAAAAAAAATGGTATGCTATAGATCTAATGTTAAAAAAATAATAATTTTGTAACATTTGCAAGATTTCAGAAGGCTTTGCGATTGAGCAACTCAAAAACAATCATAAATCTCACTGCATGCCTCTGCAAAATGAATCAAACCATATAAAAAATTCGCATGAATCTTGCAAAATACCAACAGATTCTTAAGAGATCTTATTACGTCCAGTGGATCACAGTGAGGCATTAAGAATCTTACATCGATAAGACTCAGATGTCACATAAACTATTAGCAATTAATACCTAGTAGCCCCGTAATAATTTTTAATAATATTGATTCAACTATTTTGGGATGAAGAACATATAATTCGAAAGCTCTTGTTAGAATTTATAAAATCAGCTACATAAGTATTATAGTAAGCTGTAAGAAACGTTGAAATCATCTTTCACATAATAGAGTAATTTGCGGAAAAGATTCAATTTACTTACTTGAAACATTGAAAATAAAGTACCATGAATGATAAAATAAATTCAGTAATATTAAAATCTAATGCAAGAATACTGTGAATAAAACAT
>CAKNXH010050464.1:2080-12729 GCA_932178445.1 Andricus quercusramuli
AGTTCTAGAACGTTCTACATTATAAGAAGAGCTGGCCTCCTTTTATAGACGCTTACACCCTCCACCAAATTTCTGGAGACTTGCGCAATGTTGCCAGATATTGCATCATATGATGCAACAAAGTTCTGGAAGATTCTACATTATATACGACTCGTTTGGAATATATAATTTTTGCAACGCAAAATGTAATGAGTCATTGAAAAAAAAACCTTGAACTTGTTTATCAAAATGCTATTTCAGAAATTACGCAGTATAATTTGAGTTATAGAAGGTTCCAGACTGCCTAAGAATGTTTCTTAGTATAATTTGAAGTATTGCATCATATGACGCAATCTTTCCAGAAATGCGTGGTATAATTTAAAGTATTGCATCATAGTTCTGGAAGATTCTACATTATATACGACACGTTTGGGATATAATTTTTGCAAAGCAAAATGTAATGAGTCATTGAAATAACCTTGAACTTGTTTATCAAAATGCTATTTTTAAGAAATTACGCAGTATAATTTGAGTTATAGAAGGTTCTAGACTGCCTAAGAATGTTTCTTAGTATAATTTGAAGTATTGCATCATATGACGCAATCGTTCGAGAAATTGCGTGGTATAATTTGAAGTATTGCATCATAGTTCTGGAAGATTCTACATTATCTACGACTCGTTTGGAATATATAATTTTTGCAACGCAAAATGTAATGAGTCATTGAAATAACCTTGAACTTGTTTACTAAAATTCTATTTCAGAAATTACGCAGTATAGTTTGAGTTATAGAAGGTTCTAGACTGCCTAAGAATGTTTCTCACTGATTATTTGCTCGCTGAATAAAGACAGGAATTTTTAGTTGAATATGATATCTGTAAGGAAGCAATAAATCGAATTGATAGACAAAACACGATGCCATGCATAGCTCTGCGTATCAAATTTCATCTGTTCACCGGAAGCGATGAATCATCCTTGTTTTTCTTGCAATAACTATATGGCGCAGTAGAAATTGCCAGGACAATGCAAAATATAACCTTGAAAGTATTTACGCGACATTCTTCAGATAAGAAATAATCTTGAACTGCGTATCAAATTTCATCTGTACACCGGAAGCGATGAATCATCCTTGTTTTTCTTGCAATAACTATATGGCTCAGTAGAAATTGCCAGGACAACGCAAAATATAACCTTGAAAGTATTCACGTAGCATGCTTTAGATAAGAAATAACCTTGAAGCTGCTTGTATGAATTCAGAATTGCGCAATATTACTGTGACGTCATCATCATGGTAGAATGTTCTCGATGTAGATACAGCAGGTCCACTAACCCTCTTGTATCAATGTAGATAAGGTAGGAATGCATGATGATGTCATCAGGACCCTCGAGAATGTTCTAGAAGCTAAAGTGGCTCTGCATCCCTCTTGTAAGAGTGGCTCAGAAACGGTGGCTTAGAACCCGTCTTTAGCTGGCACAATTGTGCAATATTACTGTGACGTCATCATGAGCAATAGAATGTTCATAGAAGCTTTAGGATCCCTCTAGAATGTTCTAGAAGCTGAGCAACACCGCCTCCATTCCAGCCTCACACAGTCACACGCACACAGGCTTACCTCACACAGGCTTACCTCACACAGTGAAAGTATTTACGTGGCATGCCTTAGATAAGAAATAACCTTGAAGCTGTTTTATTATTATCATTATTATTATGACGTCGTCAGGACCTTCGAGAATGTTCGAGAACGGTCTCAATGTCAACCTCACACGGACACACGCACACAGGCCACCTCACACAGACACACTAATACTACCTCACACGGACACACGCACACAGGCTACCTCACACAGACACGCACTAATACTAATTGGCCCAGAACCCGCCTTACTCATCTACTATAATTAATAATAATATAAACAAATTTCATTAAGAGATGTGCACTTTGGGTGTGTTTTGAAGAAAAACACCGTTTTTTCGGTCTGTACTTATAATTAGCTAACTCGAAGCAGTTTCAATACAAGAGACAACTGAACAATAATATTTATAATTGTTATAAACAAATTTCATGACAAATAAAAAAAAAGCCGGAAAAAAGTATTTTTTCATTATCAATTGAGTAAAAAATTCCTCAGTTGCCTCAATTTTCCAGTGCAACGATACTAAAGGTTAATTCAATAGTGAAAATTAAACAAAATATTTGTTAATAGCCAAATTATTTGTTAGAAGTTGATTTTCTCACATTTTTATCATTTTTATATTATTCTTTCTTACCTTGTGACTAATTCATCTCATAACAAATGAAAGTCGGAACACTCATGAGTCTGATGAAAGTTTTTCTCCGAGAGTTGATAAGCTAAATCACATACATTATGGTACGCGGCTTTACCCAGTCCTACTAATTGGCATTGCGTTAAAGTTTAATGGTTGCTGATCTTCATTTTTTAGTTTCTTGCCCTACCAAATGAAAGTCTCATTGATCTGAAGTTAGGCAAAGAAAAAAACGCATGCTTTTGTTTATCTGATTATTTTTCATTCTCATATGTTCTAAGCCATTTGGTTCCCAGTATTTTTCATTCTTTCTTTGTATGTATACATATAACTTAGAAATTAATTCTATTAGAGTGCCGAATAAGATTCTAAGTGATCTGTTAATCGCAAGTACTAGTAAAGACGTAAGAATTCTGTTAGATTACCTTCGCATGGCTAACTTGATAGATAATGAGCAAGTCAATTTGACAAGAGAAATCTTGTTGCGGCACTTCATTCCGTCTTTTGAAGAAAGATGGAAGAGTGCGTTCTATAATGAAGATGAATTTTCTAAACTGAACAGTGCATGGTTATCATCTGATTCCATCATATCATTGGATTCCACAGAAGTAGGCAGAAGATCTTCAGAAGATTTCGAAACCAGTTTCAAATCGACTAAAGGAAGGAAAATACTCTCTCTTGTTGACTCACATTCTCAAATTGAAATTGAAAATGCTTTTTTGAATAATTTTCGCTATTCTGGGAAGAGAAACTTGGCTGAGGAGATAAGAAGTATGATATTAAGAGTTGAAGATAATGAACATGGAGAACATGAAGAATTTCAAGGAAAAATAGAGCCATTTACTTTAGAAGAATCTATTTCTCTGGCTGAAGACACAAAATTGAAGAAACATCAATATGAAACTATAAGACTACAAGCTAAAGCACATAATGCTGACATTTTTCCTCTTCATAAAAGTCATGAGGAAGCCAAGAGATAGTGTCTTCCTCCCGAAAAAACCATGACAGTCACAGAGTCTGGGGTGAGGATTGAATTTCAAGACTTGTGCGATCATACAGTGAAGCGTATGTTGGAAATTCCAAATATTTTGCCACCAGATATAGTTGAAGGGAAAAATGACGTGATGAAGTGTCAATATAATAATGGTTGTGATGGCTCATCTGACCAGAGCGAATATAATCAAAAGTTATGTGGAGCAGAAAAATCAGATGCAGGAATCTTTATGATGTCAATGGTGCCATTACGAATAATTCAAACTTGTTCCCATAAGCATAAGAATTGTTCGGAATGTGCAAAGCCCTTGACAATTTGGAAAAACGAGAATCCTGGATCTACAAGATTATGTAGGCTGCTCATGTTCGAACATGCACCAGAAACTAAGGAACGAACCACGGCAGAAGTAGAGTTGATGGAAGACAAAATCAGAAAACTCAAACCGACAAAAATAAAAGTACCGAACATTCGTTGTACCATAACTGTCTTTCATGATTTCGCGTCGACTATTGTAGATGGAAAGGTCAGTCATGCTTTTTCTGGAACTCCTTCTGCTGCCAAATGTTACATTTGTGATGCGAAACCATCGCAGATGAACGACTTACTTAAACTTGTAGATCAAACAGAGAAGGTACACAATTTCAGATACGGACTCTCTACATTGCACGCGTGGATTCGTTTGATGGAATTGATACTACACATAAGCTATCGTTTAGGATTCTGCAAGTGGAAAGCAAAAACTGACAAACAGAAAGCGAAAATAAAAATGCAAAACAGAGAGTCCGAAAAGAATTCCGTGATCAGATGGGGCTCATTATAGATTTTGTAAAACATGGCTCGGGAACTACTAATACAGGAAATGCTGCTAGAATATTTTTCAGAGATCGTGATTTGACTTCCGAAATCACAAATATCGACAGGGAGTTGATCCGTAGATTCAGCATAATTTTGCAAGCAATGGCTTCAGGGGAGGCAATTGAAACTTACAAGTTCGGACATTATTGCCAAGAAACCGCGCAAATGTACATCAATCTTTATAATTGGTATTAAATGCTAGTAACAGCACACACAATTCTCATACATGGAGCCAAAATGATTGAATCTGCTTTCCTCCCCATTGGTCAATTGACGGAAGAAGCTCAAGAGGCGAACTACAAAATTTTCAGACATCTACGAGAGTTTCATAAGAAAATGCAAAAGAGAGGCTACTAATAAAGATGTTGGACGGAAATCGCTGATTTCAACCGACCCAAAAATTGTAAATCAGAGGCAAAAATGGAAGAAGAAAGTAATTCTCCTAGATCCTGAAGCTCAAGACTTGCTTAAGACGTGAAATGGAAGCCTAGAGTCATATTTTGGCAATGAAAGAAGAATTTGCTTCAGAATTTTTTTGTTTGATTTTCATTATTGAATTAACTTTTAGTAGCGTTGCCCTGGCAAATTGAGGCAAGTGAGGGATTTTTTACTCAATTGATAATGAAAAAATACTTTTTTCCGGCCTTTTTTTATTTTGTTATAAAATTTGTTCATAACTTTGACTTCTTTTATCATTTAAATTTAGCATTCTTTCCAATTTGAAACGATACATATTCCAGCAAAATTTAAATAGTGTTATTATTATTATTAAAAGTAGAAAAAACGATTTTTTAAATCCTCATTTAAAATGCTCATAAATGCTTATTAAATTCTCAAAGCACGTGAAGGTCGAGAGCATATTCCCATGCTCGCGAGAATTTCTCCGAGCATTTAAACTCTTCAGAACATTAGTCACATGATTGCAATACTCGCAGTTTATAGAAGACTAAAGGAAGAGGATAATCAAAGCTCTCGCGAATTTATCGAGAGGTATAGAGGTAATTCAAGATTTGCTTTCCTGATTGAACTTTGCCGCAATGAAGGGAAGGAAAACGAGCTCAAGCGACTTTTAACGCCCGAATGATCAAAGTAAAAGAGACACGTAATCGCCAAAGGATGCTCCTTTATAGATTTCTTATTCAAATTCAATTTAGAGTTATCGAGGTGCATGATGTGCGGTAAGAAAACGTGAAATTGGCGCGATGAAGATGCAACCCAGATCTATCGCCGGATAGATTTTATGATTATCATATTTATGTTTTATAGCATCAACGGTTCTTTCTAAAATAAAAAAAAAATACTAATCTCTCTAAGTTTTATGTTTTTATGATATTTATCAATAATCGCGTTAGCGAATCGCTGTCAAATATGAACAAAGATACGAAGCAGTGTTGAGCAAGTTAGTTTTTTTAAGTGACTAGTCCCTGGGGTGGTCCAAAAATTTTTTGTTTTGAATTTTTATTGGGACACCCCCCAAATTTGTTTGAATCCGCCCAAAAATAAATCGATTTCTTTTTGTTTTGAAAAAAAATGATATTTAGGGGTGCCGCAAGCCCCATGAAGTTTAACACGTATTTCCCATAAGAAAAAAAGAAGTTTTCGTAAATCTTATTCAGAATCCTACATATTATCTCAATCGAGTTAAAACTCAACATTTCGTTTCACAATTAGCCATAGAATACGAATAAAATATCACCCCCATAAGTCTGTTTTATAGGGTCCCGAAGAAATCCCATAAGTGAAAAAATGGGTTTTGCGAGTTTTTAGCGGTAATTATGATTTTTTCGCGGTTTTTTAATCCGAATTGTTTCTAATATATGAAATTTTACTTTACATTGGAAAGTAGATATTTTCATGAATTGTTTAAGCAATTTATTATTGTTTTTAGCAATTTTTTCATAGAATGGAGTTAGAAAGACGCGGTTTTTTCGAAAATGTTCCATTTGTTGTCCAATTTTAAATCAGAGGGAAGTGATAGTTCATCAATGTTAACGATAGTGATTGTTTAAACAATTTATTATACTTATTAATAATATTATAATTGAATAATGCTAGAAAGATGCGGTTTTTTTTTTAAACTTCTGGCTTTTTGTCCACTTTTCATTCGAAGTGGAGTAATAATGAATTCGAGTTAACAAAATAATTGTTTATACAATTTATTATACTTATTAATAATATTATAATTGAATAATGCTAGAAAGATGCGGTTTTTTGTTGAAATTTCTGGCTTTTTTCCCAATTTTCATTTTGAGTGAAGTAATGATGAATTCATGTTAGAAAAATAATTCTTTGAGCAATTTATTAAAATTATTAATAATATTATATTTGAATGATGCTAGAAAGATGCGGTTTTCTTTTTAATTTCTGGCTTTCTGTTCAATTTTCATTTGTAGTGAAGCAATAATGAATTCAACTTAACAAAATAATTGTTTAAACAATTTATTATCATTGGTGATAATATTCTCTTTGCTGAAGTGGTAAAAAGTTGCGGTTTTTTCAGAAATTTTCAACTGTTAGTCTATTTTTTATTAGGTGTTGGTATTGTTGTTTTAAGTGAATTATTTTTGCTCTTTTCCCAATGCTTAGAAAAAAATTAATTGAAAGAAAAAAATCTGTTGTACACAAGAGGCAGAAGTCAATATTAAATTGTTTAAACAACTTTTTTGTTAACTTAAATTAATTATTACTACACTGAGTGAAAAAAGTACAGGAAGGTAAAAATTGCCGAAAACCCGCAAATATCAGGCGCAATCGATATAGATGAAGATAGTCATAAACAATAATAATTTGTTTACACAATTATTCTTATCAAATATAATTAATGATTAAGTCATGCATAATAAAAAATGAACAAACAGTGGAAAATTGCAGAAAAAACCGCAAAATTCTACCAATTAAGCAAAGAGAGTAATATTAACCATGATAATAAATTGTTGCAACAATTATTTTGTTAAATAAATTCATTATCACTTGAATCTAAATGAAAATTGGAAAGAAGGCCAAAAATTAAAAAAAAAACCCATCTCTCTAGCATTATTTAAATACAATATTATTAATAATTATAATAAATTGTTTAAACAATTTTTTCGTTGACTAGATTTCATTATTACTTCACTCCAAATGAAAATTGGACAAAAATATAGGAACAAAAAAAAATCGCACCTTTCTAGCATTATTCAAATATAATATTGTTAATAATTATCATAAATTGTTTAAGCAATTACTTTTTTAATTCGAAATCATTATTACTTCATTCCAAATGAAAATTGGACAAAAAACCAGAAATTAAAAAAAAACTCATCTTTCTGGCATTATTCAAACATAATATTATTAATAATTTCAATAAATTGTTTAAACAATCACTATTGCTAACATTGATGAACTATCAATTCCCTCTAATTAAAAATTGGACAACAAATGGAAATTTTTTGAAAAAACCGCGTCTTTCTAACTCCATTCTATGAGAAAATGGCTAAAAACAATAATAAATTGTTCAAACAATTAATGAAAATATATCATTTTCAGTGTAAAGTAATATTTTTTGTATTAGAAACAATTCGCTTTAAAGAAACCGAAAAAAAATATAATTAAATTATAATTATAATATAATTTAAAGTCTTAAGTTTCAATTGTCTTTTTAGCTGTAAATTTGATTATTTGTTTGAAAATTCGAGAGTTCTGTAAAAAAGACAATCTTTTTGCTTTAAAATTTCACCATTTCGTAGAAAATTCACCTTCTGAAAAAAACTCATAATCATAATTTTGTTCAAAAGTCATCCTTTTTGGTCGAAATTTATACTGTTTTCTTGAAAAATCACCTGAAATCTTTTTGGATGAAAATTCGCCTATCTTCTCTGCAAATTTATCTTTTTTATTTAAAAATTGAACTGTCTGAGTAGAAAATTTATATTTCTTGGAGATAAATGCAAGTGTTTGGTTGATAATTCAATAGATTTGTTGAAAAGTCATCCTTTTTGGTCCAAAAATCTACTGTTTCGTTGAAAATTCAACTATTTCGTAGAAATTTTACCTTTTGAGAAAAATTCACATTTTGTGTTGAAAAATCAACTGAAATATATTTTGAATGAAAATTCAACTATGTTTTTGAATATTTGGCTTTGCAATATATTTAAATTTGAAATTTAAAGATTTTTCGAGTTTCAATCGTGTGCGAAACTATGAAATGTGCGCAACATTCATAGCTTCGCACATGATTTAAACTTGAAAAATCTTAAAATTTTAAATTTAAATTTATTATAATGAATCATCGTGAAAGTATTGAATCTATTATTTGTCTTTCTGATTACAGAAGTCATCTGTCTATGTAGAAAATTCATCATTCTTTGATACGAATGCAAATGTTTGGTTGAAGATTCAATAAATTTGTAGAAAAGTCATCTTTTTTGGTCCAAAACTTTTTTGTTGAAAATTCAACTATTCCGTAGAAACTTTGCCGTTAGAGAAGAATTCACATTTTGTGTTGAAAAATCAATTTACATATTGATAATAAATAATCTTTTTTGGATGAAAAAGCAACCTTTCAATTGAAAATTCAATAATTTTTCAAAAAAGTCATCCTTTTTATATGAAAATTCAACTGTTATTACTGAAAATTCAAGTATCTTCACAGAAAATTTACTTCTTATTCAAACTATTTTGTTTGAAAATTTTGTTTGAACCACTTTGCCAAGACATCATATTTTTGTTGAAGATTCATATTTTCAGTTGAAAATTCATCTCTTTGGTTAAAGTTTGACTACCTAGTTGAAAACTGATCTTTTTAATTAAGCTTTATCTCTTTGGTTGAAAATTCAACTATTTTGTTGAAAATTAATTTTTTTGTTAAAAGGTTGGGGGGCGGGTGCTCTAGTTCTCTTTATAAAATATGTTCCCCTCTTTTGCCCTTATTAAGGAATATCTATTTTTTTCCTGTTTTCAAAAAATCTCCCCTTTTTCTCAATTTTTCGTTTAAATTTTTGGTTTAATTGAAAACTGTACTATTTTTTTGAAAATTTAATTACTTTTTTGAAAGAGCAACTGTTTTGTAAAGAAGTCTTCTTTTTCTGTCAAAAATTCAACAACTTGGTTGAAAGTTGAGTTACCTTGTCAAAAATTTTTCTTTATGGTTGAAGGATCACCTATTTGGTTAAAAATTCAACTATTTTGTTGAAAATTCGTTTATTTTTTTGTTGAAAATTATCTTTTTTCAAACTGCATATTGAGCAACCAATTTCTAGTTCAAAATTGATTATTTTCCGTTAAAAATTTAACTATTTAGTTGGAAAGTTTTCTTTTTTAGTAGAAAATTCATGTGTTGTGTTGAAAATTTGTGTTTTCTTGGTCGAAATTTATCTTCTTAGTTAAAAATTAATCTTTTTCGTTGAAAATTCATCTCTTGGGTTCAAAATTTAGCTATTTTGTTGAAAATTCATATATTTTGACTGTATTCAATTGCTTTTGATTCGAAATAAAATATTTTTTGGTTAAAATATCATCAATTACACGCTCTCTTGAAAATTCATATTTTTGTTTCGAAATGTAACTACAAGATTGAAAGTTGAAATGCTTTATTAAAATTTTTTTTTAGAGGATTCATGATTTCAGTTGAAAATTCATCTTCCGAGTGGAAGATTTATTCAGCTTTCTTTTTAAACTGAAAATATATTTAACTATTCCATTTATGGTTGAAAGTTCATATTTTTAATGGAATATTCATCTTTTCCATTTGAAAATTTAACTATTTGGTTGAAAATTTATGCTTAAAAATTCAAAATTATAGTAGAAAATTAAATCATATAGTTGAAAATTAACTTCTTTGTTGAAAAATCTTATTTTCGGGTTGGAAATTCAATTTTTTCTAGAAAATAAGTTTTTTTGTTCAAAAAATAAAAATTCATCTCTTCCCAGATGTCATCTGTTTTTTATTTTTTTTTATTTTTGTCAACAATGTTACTATTTTTGGTTTAGAATCTATCTTTTCCAGTAGAAAATTCAACTTTTTATCTGAAACTCAAATTATTCATTTGTAAAATGAAGGACTTGTAGAGAATAATCTTTTTTGTTGGAAATTCATATTGTCAGATGAGAAGTTCGACTGTTTTTTGTTTGTTTTAAGATTCATGATTTCAGTTGAAAATTCATCTTCAGTGTGGAACATTTATTCAGCTTTCTTTTTGAACTAAAGATATATATATAACCATTCCAACTTTGGTTGATGTTTTATATTTTTCTCGAAAATTACGATTTTCCATTTGAAAATTCAACTATATGGTTGAAAATGCATTTTTTTTCGAGGACTCAACTATTTTGCTGAAAATTCGTCTGATTGCTTGAAAATTTAAAAATTTGGTAGAAAATTAAACTGTATAGCTGAAAACTAACTTCTTCGTTGAAAATTCTCATTTCCGGGTTGAAAATTAAATTTTTCTCTAGAAAATACGTTTTTTTTTTGTTTGAAAATTAATCTCTTCACAGATGTCATCGGTCTTTTATTTTGTAAAAAATGTGACTGTTTTTGGTTGAAAACTTATCTTTTTCAGTAGAAAATTCAACATTTT
>CAKNXH010050466.1:2698-15993 GCA_932178445.1 Andricus quercusramuli
CTATTAGTAAGACAAGGAGAAGAGAGATGGAGAAAGATTATGGATTCGAAGTACAATAGATGGTATATGATGGTCAAAGGGGTGACGGAACCAGAATATTTGCAAAAGATGAAAAAGGAAGAGAAATGGAATAGGGTGATACGGTTTAGAATGGGAGAAGGAGTGAGAGCTTGTAGATATTGGATGGATGAAGAGGACAATCTATGCAGAGTATGTGGGTACGAAGTGGAGTCATGGGCACATGTGTTAGAGGGCAGAGCCAAACGGGTAATCCTGTTTAAAGGAAGCTAACGAGAACAAATTTTTAATTTTCAAATCAGTCTAAATGAACTTGATGGTAAGAGAAAACGGAAGCCCGGGAAGATCGCTTATTGTCTGTAGTCTAAGAGTAGTAATAATATGATTGTCATTATGTAAGGCGTTGGATTAGAAAATAAGTAGCGGTTAAGGTAGACTAAGGATGAAATGTAAATATATGTACAGGGAGCGGAGGCCCTCGAACCCGTAAAAGGGAGAGTTCAAATATACATACATACATACATACATTATAGCAATTTTAATTTTTTTCAAAATAATAGGAAGACTATTTTTACAAATTGATTGTTGAATTCTTCTTTTTTTTAATTCTAAGAATTTAATTGTTAATGTTGGACGTTAAAGAAAAATTGAAATTCTGATTAACACTAAATTAAATTTCCTGATCTTAATTGAAATTGTGTTATTCTCTGTTTACAATTATTTTAAAAATTAGTATTTTAAATACCCTGTTTTACGTAACTCTCAACGAAGCGAAAGCGGATTTTCACAGAAAATTAAAAATATTTTTAAGCAATTTTTTGAGCAAAAAAAAAATTTATGAATTGAAGTTATATTATCATTCATGTTTTATGAAAGAAGAAACATTAATTTTAATGAAAAAATTCAAAACTTAAGAAAAGTAATTATTTTAACAATAGTGTTTGTGATTGAATTTTTCTTTATTGTCGCTTCTTGCCAATTTTGAAAAAATTATGACAGGCACTAAGAAAATTTTTCTGGGTGATTCTGAAACCAATCTATTCCGAATTATTGAATTTTCCAAAAAAAAAAAAAAAAGAAAACAATCCAAAGTATTTAAATACATTTCTAAAAATTGTTTAAATTCAATACAATTCTTTGTACAAACATTTAAATAAAAAAATACTTCTTTCAAAAAAATTGGTGTAAAATTATGTAAATTTTTTAACTAAAACGATGAATCTTTAAGAAACAAAAATTAATTTTTAACGAAAGAGTTTAACTTTTAACCAAATAACTTTATTTCCAACCTAAAAAATGAATTTTCAACTAAAATGATGCATATCTAACTGGAAAACTTGAGTTTTTAACCGAAAATAAGAATTTTTAAACAAGAAGATTAGCTTTCAAAGAAAAATATATATTTCTAAAAAAAAATGATTTTTCAACAAAATACATGAATTTGTAAGGAATTAGTTGAATTTGCAATTTAAAAGACAAATTTTTAAACAATATTGTTGAATTTTTAAGTAGAAAAGATCAATTTTCAATCAAAAATGGAACAGTTGAATTTTCAGAATTTTTAACTGAAATGATGAATATTTTATTGGAATACTTGTAATTGTAACCAAAAGAAGAATTTTCAAACAAAAATATTAATTTTCAAAGAAAACGAGAAATTTCTACTACAAAAATTTGATTTTTCAACAAAATACATGAATTTTTAACGAAATAGTTGAATTTTCAATTAAAAAGACAAATTTTAAAACGAAATTGTTCAATTTTTAACTAGAATGTTATACCAAAAAGATTAATTTTCAACCATACAGATTCATTTTCTACAAAAAAAAGACGAATTTTCCACAAAGTACATACATTTCCAAACAAATAGTTTAATTTTTGAATGCAAGATATCAATTAACAACAAAATATTTTAATTTTCTCAAAACAAAAAAGTAGTTTAACTTTGAACAACAAAAAAATACCAATTTTTATAAAACAGTTGAATGTTTAACCAGTAAATATGGATTTTTGACGAAAACAGGAGAATCTTCAATTGAAAAAGACGAATTTTCAAAAAATATGTACATTTCTAACGAAAAAGATGAATTTTCAAATAAAATTATTTATTTTTAGGCGAAAGGGTGAGTTTCAATCAGGAAGATTAATTTTCGACAGAAAAATATTTTCAACTAAAATGATGAATTTTCAACAACAACAAAAATAAAGTTTGAACAAAAATTTGTCAACTTTTAACCGAATTTCAATCAAAGAGGATCAATTCTCATCGAAAAATATAATACATAGTTCGATATTTAAACAAAAAAGATTTAAATTTTAAATGAAAAACTATCAATTTTAGCCAAATTATAATTTTGATCAGAATTCATAATAATTCAATTGATAGCCCTTTTTATAGATTTTACATACGAACTAATAATTATTTTATTATTATTCCCTAATTTTCCCGACTCTAAAGTGCCAAATTTTCTTCAAAAATTTGAATTTTTACACTTTTCACAATTTTTTAAATGATACGATTATTGAATTAATTCATTTCGTTATTTAAGGCAGCAAATTTAACCAAAAGTAACCTTTTCATTAAATAAGTAACTTTTTAGTAACCACGGATCAAAGAAGCAACTTTCAACCGAATTTCCAATAATAATAATAATAATTTAATTCAATTAATAAATAATTCCTTCAGTTTCAATTTCAACAGTAAATTGTAATCTTGGGTGTATAATATTGAAAGCATTAACGGGGTCATCCCGTGTGATAGCCTTTTTTTAAAAGGTTTTTTCAAAATTTTTTGTAGCGGAATTAAAAAACACAGAGCTTCCAAATTTTTACTATATATTTGTTCAGTCTTTAATAGTGACTCTGAATTTTTATATGCAAAAATATGGTCTTAATCGCGAGTTTTATTGAGCGAATGGCAAGCATATAAAAAAAGTAGGTAAACGGCGACAATGATTCTGTCAGAGTGGCTCACCCGAAATCAAAAATTAAAATTGGATGTTAATCAACAGATTGATGGCTATCGCCGGAACTAGGATTTTTTTTATCTTGAAAATTCTATTTTTTATATGGTTTTTAACATTAGGACCCAAAATTTCATGATTTTTTTTAACTATTTTTTTATGAAAAAAA
The DNA here is from genome assembly GCA_932178445.1 of Andricus quercusramuli. Taxonomy (NCBI): domain Eukaryota; kingdom Metazoa; phylum Arthropoda; class Insecta; order Hymenoptera; family Cynipidae; genus Andricus; species Andricus quercusramuli. Next base: position 5,849 of record CAKNXH010050466.1, read on the forward strand.
GGGATTCAATATTTTTCAAAAATCCTAGTTCAATTTAAACATAACAAATCAATTTTCGAGAAGAAAAATGTTTGAACTCAAATGATGAATCTTTTACTGAAATAGATGAATTTCTAACAAAAAAGTAATTTTTAACAAGTAATTTTTACCTTCAATCAAATATATGAAATTTTAACTGAAATGATGAATACTATTATTCTCTCCTTAGCAATTCATTGCTACTCATTGAATTAGTAAGTTATATGTTCTCCAACTAGAAAATTGGAAAAATTATTGAGTCAAATTATTAAAAAATCAATAGAAATCTCAAACACATCAATTAAAAATAGTCATGCTTTCTTGAAACTATTGAGAATTTAATAATACATCTAGATCACATATTTGTCTATTTTGACGTAATAGCTACGTTTCCAAATATCCTTTACGGAAGAGTTGAAATTGCCATACAAAAACGTTGGGATTTCATTAACATTAATACCAAAATTCCGAAAAAACAATTGCTTAATGCTACAAAATATGCTTTTCATTCAGTACATTTCAAATTTGATGATAATTTTTATAAACAAAAGTTAGGAATTCCCATAGGATCAGTTTTGTCTCCTACTCTAGCTGAAATTGTTATGGAAGATTTGGAGAATGAACTGTCCAAAAAAAATTGATTTTAATATTGATTTTTATTCAAGATATGTTGATGATTCAGTACTCAGTATGCATGAAAATAATGTTAACACTCTTCTTAAAGCTTTTAATAGTTTTGGAATATTTCTAATGTAATTATTCCACACAGAGTTACTGACATTTGGAGATTAGGTGACGTGTTTAGCAACAAATTTGGGGGCAAAAACTATATTCAATTACTTGAAATCATTAAAGACATTGCACCCAATATTAAAAAAATACCTGAGAATAAAATTGATGAATTTAGATCACAGTTTATGGGTTTATCTAATGATTTTTTAAACAATGAAAATCCAAAACTTGGTTAGAAAAGGAATTAAATGAGGGTTTAATTGAAGCAAAAATTTTCTTAAAAAATTACCCCGAATTAATGATCACAAAATCGGTTAAAGGAAGCATGACAGCAGCGATTCATAGGGATGTTTATATTTTAAAAATGTTGCATATCTTTAATGATGAAGATAGTTTTCAATCCTAATAATCTCACCTGAATGCTTCAAAAAAGATTTTTACAATTTTAGACCGAATGAGAAATAATAAATACTTAGGTAATAATATTGAAAGATGTGATATTGATACAACGAGTACTAATCTCAGAGAGGATTATAACAGTAGAGTTGAAAATATTCTTAAGAATGATATTTTATACAAGAATATTAAAACCGGTATGGTTCCAACTATTGAAAATAAATGTAATGACAGTAGCGATTCATGTGGATGTTTATATTTAAAAAATGTTGCATATCTTTAATGGTGAAGATAGTTTCCAGTTGATTCCTAATAATCCTACAAAAATGCTCCAAAGAGGATTTTTACAATTTTAGACAGAATGAGAAATAATAAATACTTAGGTAATAATATTGAAACATGTGATATTGATACAACGAGTGCTAATCTCAGAGAGGATTATAACAGTAGAGTTGAAAACATTCTTAAGAATGATATTTTACACAAGAATATTAAAACTAGTATGGTTCCAACTATTGAAAATAAATGTAATGACAGTAGCGGTTCATGTGGATGTTTATATTTAAAAAATGTTGCATATCTTTAATGGTGAAGTTAGTTTTAAATTGATTCCTAATAATCCCACCAAAATGCTTCAAAAAGGATTTTTACAATTTTAGACAGAATGAGAAATAATAAATACTTGGGTAATAATATTGAAAGATGTGATATTGATACCACGAGTACTAATCTCAGAGAGGATTATAACAGTAGAGTTGAAAACATTCTTGAGAATGATATTTTATACAAGAATATTAAAACCAGTATGGTTCCAACTATTGAAAAGAAATTGAAAAATAAATATAAACAAAATAAAATAAATAAACATTGCTATCAGATGGTAACGTAAAAGAATAATTAATGATCAATATGCATATCGTTTAAAAACTCACAATAGTGTCACAGCAAAAGCTTATGCTCTCCCTAAAGTCCACAAACCTAATTTAAGTTGGAGACTGATTGTTTCTACTGTTGATTCTCCCACTTACAATCCATCTAAGTATATTTAAAATATTCTAAAACCAGTTTCTATTAACACTAGTTCGTTTGTTAAAAATGGTTGGGAACTTTAAGATATTAAAAAAAATATTAATGTACCAAAAAGTCATTCAATATTTTCTTTAGATGTAGTGTCCATGTTTAATACTCTCTAAATCCGAATCAGTACAGGTTTTACTAATTTAATTAGTAGCGCTGTATCTAACTGTAAAATTAGTAATTTTATCACTTTCTACTAAATGAAATGATAAGATTTATGTTACTAAATTAGTAAGGGTATTCTACTAATCTGCTTAGTAGTACCAAATATTGTCGAAATAAGTAGTCGTAGGGGGTAGTCAGCTTTATGAGCTTTAACTTAGAAGTTAATTTTTTTAATTATGAATCTTCTTCTTGCCTATTTTTCAAAAATTGTTTATGATAAAATGGATTTCTTTTCAATCTTGATTAAAAAAAAAGAAAATATCGATGTGAATGAATCCCACTAACACTAACGTACGAGTGGAAATTATGACGCAAAAGCGGAAAACGTGCCTTGTCGGACGGAAGCACGTGATGATAGGATAGGCATGGGGAAGGATAACGAGTGGAAATAGTTATATGGGTGCTTGGGTAAATGGGTACAGGTAATCTTCGTTTTCTCTTGTTTTGCAAAACTATTCTTGGTATCGGTTACGTATGGAAGCACTTGTTCCAGTTTAAAAAATATCAGTTTTCAGCAAATGAAAAAAAAAACGTTCTCAGGATTAGTTCCTAAAGATATTCGAATGAACCCCTAGAGAAAAAAATAATTTTTAGGTGAAACCGAGATTTCAGAGTCGTCCCCCATTCCCCCTTTTCCCCCTCTTTTCAAAAACTTCCCTGAATGAGTAGAACCCAATAAGAAAAATCCAAATATTTTCCATTCCAGAGTCACCTATTCTATTTTTCGTTCAGAATTCCTCTCTTTTGGTTAAACAATCTACTATTTATTAATGTAAATTTTTATTATTTAACCAAAACCAGACATATTCAGCAAAACGAAAAGTTGTATTCGACATGAGAAAAAGTAAGTTTATTTCCAAATATTAATCACAAGTTAAATTTATGCAACAGGTGAAAAATTACCATCTTTAAATATTTTCATTTCATTATTCAAATTGAAATAATTATTTTTTTAAACCGAAACTTACTCAAGCAGATGAATTTTGAACAAAAAAAAGGAATACTTACATTTTCAATTGCAATGATTAGTTTTCAACCAAGAAAAGGGGAATTTGTAACAAAATATTTAAATTGTCAACCAAAGTGATGAATTTTCGATAAAAAAATTAGTTCTTAACAAAGAAAATAGTTGATATTTCCATTAAAAAAATACAATTTTCAAAAAAATTTGTGTATGCAATACAATAGACTAATTGTCAAACCAAAAAGAGGAATTTTTGACAAAAAAGTAGAATTTATAACCCGAAAATATGCATTTTCTACTAAGATAATTGAATTTTCAGTCCAAAAAGAGACAAAAGGGAACTTTTCAACTAAAAAGGATCAATTTTTTAACAAAAGTAAAATAGCTATATTTTCAGTAAAAAAATTTATTTGCAACATAAAAAATGAATTTCCGTAACTTTTAACTAAAATAATGAATCTTTAACAAAAAAAATGGAATTTTAACCCAAAAAGATTAATTTTTATTAAAATACATAAATTTTCGAAGAAATTTCGAATTTTAAAGGAATTATCAACCTGAAAGTTAAATTTAAAAAAATGAATTTCTAACCAAAAGAGTCAATGAGTCACCAAAAAGATGAATATTCTACCACAACAAAGTTTCAATAAAATACAGAAATTTATAAAAAAAAAAAATTTTCGATAAAGAAAATAGTTGCATTTTCAGTTAAAAAATTAATTCTCAGTAAAGAAAAATAATTTTCAATCAAAGAAATACATTTTTAACCGAAAAAATTAATTTTTATTAAGATACCTGAATTTTCAAAGACATTTTGAATTTTTAAAAGAATTTTCAACCTGATAGTTAAATTTTCAAAAAAAAAAAAAATGAATTTCCAACCAAAAAGGTCAATTAGTCACCAAGAAAATAAATATTCTAACACAACAAAGGTTCAATAAAATACAGAAATTTATCAGAAAATAATAATTTTTCGATAAAAAATTAAATGGTTAAATTTTAAGTTAAAAAATTAATTTTCAATGAAAAAATAATACATTTCAATCAAAGAAATGTATTGTTAACTAAAAATAAAATTGAATTTGTAAAGGAATTTTTAACCTGATATGTAGTTAAATTTTTATGTTGTTAAAAGTTCACCTCTTTTGCTAGAAAATTAATCTTCTTGGTTGAAAATTCATCTTTTTGATTGAAAATTTAAATTTGGTTGAAAATTCATCTATTTCGATAGAAATGTCTTTTTTTTTTAATGAAAAGACAACCCTTTGTTTAAAAATTAATTTCTTTTGATTGGTGATTTGAATCTTCAATCAAAAGAAATTAATTTTTAAACAAAGGGTTTTATTTTATTGAAAATTTGAAGTATATTGTTAAAAATTCATTTTATTAGTTGAAAAATGATCTATTTTGTTCAAAAATCGGAATCTTTTGGTTGAAAATGTATCTTTGAATTGAAAATTTAATTTATTTGGCTAAAAATTGAAATTCTTCGTTAAAAATTAATTTTTTTGGTTGAAGATTCTTGATTTTAGTTGCAAATATCGTTTGGTTCAAAATATAACTATTTTTCGAAAATTCTTTTTTTCTTGCATTCATTCTTGCATTCATTTCTGCTGTAGAAAATTAATCTTGTTGATTGAAAATTAGACCTAATGGTTGAAAATTTAATTCTTTTCTTGAAAAATTTAATAATTTGGTTTAAAGTTTATCCTCTTTGGTTGGAAATTCAACTCTTTCGTTACATTTTGTTGTTGTTGTTGTAAATTTAATTACTTAGTTAAGAATTACCTTTTTTCTAAAAAAATCATATAATAGGTTTAAAAATTCAATTGTTTAAAAAAATTTTGTGTTTGAAGAAAAAATTATTTGGTTGAGAAGTAAATTTGTTGTTAAAATTTTTTTTTCTTTGGTTGAAGATTCTTCATTTTAGTTGAAAATTTATTTCTTTTGTAGAAAAATAATCTCCGTGGATGAAAATTCATCTTTTTGTTTCAAAATCCAATTGTTTGGTTAAAAATTCAACAATTTTGTTAAAAAGTCGTCCTTTTTGGTTGAAAATTTCACTGACTTGTTAAAAATTTGTATTTCTTGGTCGGAAATTTATCTGCTTTTTTTTCAAGCAAGAATTTACTTTGTTAATTTAACCGAATTTTTTTCAGGGTGAAGAGATTATTATACTTACAAGCACCTCCACTTTGAATTCGTGTAAATAATTCAAGTTGAACTCACCTGAAACAGAAAGAAGAAAAGATTTCTTTCAATTTTTGTCTTTGTTTCCAAAGGCATTTTAAACAAAAATACTGAATTTGCAATCTCAAAAGATGAATTTGCAACATAAAAATTACATTTTTAGACATATAAATAAATTTTTAACAAAGCCGTTGAATTTTCAACTAAAATAGATGAATTGTCAAAAGAATAAAAAATTTTCGAAAAAATGGTTGAACTTTCGACAAAAAAGTTCATTTTCAACAAAATTATTGAACCTTTAACAACAACAAAAACATTGATTTTTAACCAAAGATGACAAATTTGTAAAAAAAAACAGTGGAATTTTCGACCACAAAAGGTTGACCTTTCAACAAAAGGAATTTTCTACAAAAGAAACGAATTTTCTACAAAGGAAATAAATTTTCGAATAAAATTATGAATCTTCAACCAAAACAAAATTTGTTGAGTGAAGCAGTTGAACAAAATTTTCTAAAAAAAAAAAGTTGAATTTTGAAACTGAAAATATGAATTATTACAGGAAAGTTTATTTTCAAGAGAAAAGAATGATTTTCTAACAAAATGGTTGAATTTTCAAAAAAAATTGAATTCAACAAAATCGTTAAATTTAAACAACATAAATAAATTTTTAGCGAATAGTTTAATTTTCAACTAAAAGGTGAATTTTCAACCATGAAGATTAATTATCTACAACAGAAAATAATTTTTTTACAAAAAAATTAATTTTCTACTAAAGAAATGAATTTTTACAAAAGAAATGAATTTTCAAATAAAATAATTATGAATCTTGAAACAAACCAAAAATTTAACAAAGTAGTTCAACAAAATTTTCTATAAAAACGTTTGAATTTTTAAACCGAAAACATGATTTTTTATCAAGAAAGTTAATTCTCAACCAAAAAAGATGACTTTTTAACGAAATTGTTGAATTTTCAACCAAACAATTAAACTCATAATAAAATCCTTGAATTTTCAAAAATATTATTAAACTTTTAACCGAATAAATTAATTTGCTACGAATGAAATGATTTTTTAATTACAATGACGAATATTCAACAACAATAATATTTTTAACGAAACAGTTCAATAAAATTTTCTGCAAAATAATTGCATTTTTAACCCAATTTTTCGGTCAAAATTGATTTTCGGTTGAAAATTTAATTATATGGTTAAAAGTTTAATTATTTTCTTGCTAATTAAACACTTTTGTTAGAAAGTCATGAGGTTTTGTTGAAAATTCAACTATTTGGTTAAAAATTAAACTATTCGGTTAAAAATTTAATTATTTTATTAAAAATTCACCCATTTTGTGAAAAGGTCATACTTTTTGGTTGGAAATCTAACTATTTTGATAAAAATTCATATTTTTGGTAGAAAATTCAACTATTTGGTTAAAACTTTAATTATTTTCTTGAAAATTAAACAATTTTGTTAAAAAGTCCTAAGTTTTTGTTGAAAATTCAACTATTTGTTTAAAAATTCAACTATTTGGTTGAAAATTTAAATATTTTAATAAAAATTTACCAATTTTGTTAAAAGGTCATACTTTTTGGTTGGAAATCTGAATATTTTGCTAACAATTCATATTTTTGTTAGAAAATACACCTAGTTGTTGAAAATATAATTATTTTATTGAAAATTTAACAATTTAGTTAAAAATTCATACTTAAAAATTTACTTATTGTGTTACAATTTCATCTTTTTCGTTAATAATGCAACTATTTGGTTAAAAATTTAATTATTTTTTTGAAAATTCAACAATATTGTTAAAAACTCATACGTTTAGGTTGAAAATTCAACTATTTGGTAAAAAATTTAATTATTTTATTGAAAATTCACAAATTTTGCTAAAAAGTCATACTTAAAAATGTACTTATTTGGTTAAAAATTCATCTTTTTCTTTAGAAAATTAACTATTTGGTTTAAAGTTTAATGATTTTATTGAAAATTCAACAATTTAAAAAAAGTCATACGTTGCGGTTGAAAATTCAATTATTTGGTTAAACATTTCATTATTTTTTTTGAAAATCCGACATTTGTTTTCAAAAAGTTATCCTTTCTAGATGGTAATTCTACCGTTCGTTAAAATTTTTTTTATATTTATGAAAATCGAACTAACTAATCTTATAGATTGAAATTTCAACGATTTGGTTGAAATGCTTGGTTAAAAATTAATTTTATTGGTTGAAGATTTAACTATCTGTTTAAAAATTCTTTTATTTTTGTGAAAAATTATTTTCGGAACTGAAAATGTAACCATTTCATTTTTGGTTAAAAATTTAACTACATTGTTAGAAATTCATTGTATCGGTTGAAAAATTATCTTTTTTGTTGAAAACCCGTTTTTTTTATTGAATATTACAATTTTCCAGTTGAAGATTCATTATTTTAGTTGGAGATTCATTTCTGGTTGAAAAATTAACTATTTTGTTTGAAAATTCGTTTTTTTTTTGCTGTAGAAAATTATTTCTTTAAATTTAAAATGTAACTTTTCATTTTTTGTTGAAAATTTATCTTCAAGTTGAAAATTCAACTATTTTGTTGAAAATTCGTCTTTTTTGGTAAAAAAATTAATCTTCTTGAAGGAAAATTAATCTTTTTGGCTGAAAATTAAACTATTTGGTTAAAAGTTAATTTATTTTTTTGAAAATTGAGCAATTTAAAAGGCAATTCTTTTTGGATGAAAATTCGCTTTTCTTGAATCCAATATTGTACAATTGTTCATTTTTAAGTACTTGAGAGTCCAAAATATGAATAAAAAAAATTTTAATAAAAATAATTTAATTTTCTACCAAAATAGTTATTCTCTCAAGAAATATCTAGTTTGAAATTTATTTATATCTAAATAAGAAAAATATAAATATAATATAAATATAATATAATATAATATAAAATAAAAAAATGAAAAAAAATAAAAAAATACATTCATTTATTTATATCTGTTTATAACTGAATGAACAAAGAAAAGTTGAAAGGCATTTAAAAACATTAAAGACTCTGAAACAAGAATTTCATTTTATAATGTATATTTTTTTACGGAAGCAATATTTATCACTAATACATATAATTAATTTTTTTCTGAAAAAAAACTCCTTTTGAAACTTTTTTCAGAAAATACAAGCATTTTTTTTCTTACTATCTCTATCTAGTCTGAAAAGACGTTGAAATTTTCTGTTATTTTCTGATGATAATACAGATTCCTTTAAAAATTTGACTTGTACCACCTAGAAAAATAATGCGTGTATTTTCTGAAAAAAGATTCTTCTCTCGATTTCTCTAGTAGCTTAATGGGTAAACACCCGGCCGGAAATCAGTAATTCTGTGGTTCGATTCCCAGCGGAGCGAAAGATTTTTTTCAAACAAAAATTAATTAAAATAATTTTCAATTCATGTGTCCATCTAGTCTGAAAAGACGTTAAAAATTTATGTTTTTCTCTGATGATAATACACATTCCAAAATAAATATTATGAACCACAAATCGATTATAAACAAAGCTCTACTAGCCGGGTTAATAAGCAATTGACCTTTATAATAACTGAAAAAAATAGGTGGAATCGCAGTGCAAATTTTAAATAACGTTATTACCGATGACAATGGTAATGATTGACATATATGCACTCAGAAAACGATTTGGTTGAATCAACAATATTTTTGTTGGTTCAACCATAGAATTTGGTTATTATATGGACAACAAAATATTTGGTTGACCCAACTCAATTTTTTGGTGGTTTCAACAAAATCTTTTGGTAGTTGGAGTATTTGGTTGATTCAAACAAAAAAAATGGTTAGGTCAATCAAATATTTTATTGAATCAGCAAAAATTTGTTTAATTTAACTAAATTTTCATGTATATCCAATAAACAGTTTGTTTGGTTCAAGAAAAGCTTTTTTCTGAGTGTGTAACATATTTATGTAACATATTTGACCAAAAAAGTAGTGAGTAAAATTTCTTTCAAGTTGAAAACGAATTTGTAATACAGTGATTAATGAATGAGGAATAAGGAATAAGGAATAAGGACTGAAATTTTCCATAATCGTTTTTCATAATTATATTTCCATGTATTATGCTCTAGATTGCACGTGTCAAGTACCGTGTAATTGCATCTTTTCTTGTGCCAATGTAAGTGTAAGTGCATTGAATGAATGTCTCGTAGACGTAGCTCTTTAAATCTTTTCTCAAAAGTCACGTACGACTCTTTGTAAATCACTTCTTTTCAATATTAAAAATTGTTTATTCTATAGAAGCAGGTGCTTTTTTTCTCAATTTTTCATACTCTGACTTATCTACGTGTACAATAATTAAGAATATAAAAATAACTTTGCTGAATATGAAAAATGTTTATTTTTGCAAAAGACTTTTTGTAGTTGAAGAGAAAAATTAATTATAGGTATTAGTAATAAATATTGCTCCCATACAAAAATATACTTTATATAATGAAATTCCTGTTTTCGTATAAAATTAAATTATTTTTAATCATTTTTTTTTAAATTCATATCAATTAACTTTTAACCAAATAGTTTAATTTTCAGCCAAAAAGATTAATTTTCCTTCAAGAAGATTAA
>CAKNXH010050468.1:12436-22507 GCA_932178445.1 Andricus quercusramuli
TGAAAGATTTTAAGACCATTTTTTTTAATTTTGCAGAATTAAAAAAAAGTTTACGAAAAATTTGAATTCGGTAAGATTAGAAAATAATAAAAAAAAACAAAAAAAAAAAACAGAAAATTTGAAAAATATTCAGAAGCTTTGAAGAAACTAAAGAAGAACTTGCAACTGTAAAAGATTTTCAAAAATGCAGAATCTTAAAAAAGATTTTCAAGGCAATTATTTTTACATTTTGAATGATTTTTCAAAATTTTAAGAGAAATTTGAGTCAGCTAAAAATATTTTTAGGAATTTGAGTGGTTTTGAATAAATTAAAAATATTTTAAAACTTGGAAGCATTTCCGAAAATAGCTCAAATATTTTTCAATTGTTCAAAACTTCTAAAAGTCTTGAATATTTTTTTAAAAAAGGCTCGAATTTTTCCTAATATTTTGTAAAATCCTGTAAAATAAATTTTGTTCAAATCTTCTAGAATTTTTTTTTGTCAAATTCGAAATATTCAAAAATCTTTTCTCATTTTCTCATGAGTTTGTTAAAAAAAGTTCAATGTTTAAAGATTCAACTATATCGTCTACATTTTTTTAAAATGAAAAATTAATTTTTCTGTTGAAAATTTATCCGTTTTGCAGCAAATTGCTTTTTTTCGAAATTCAACTATTCTGATCGAAAATTCCACTATTCAGTTAAAAATTAACTTTTCGGCTTAAAATTAAAATGTTTTGCAGAAAATTCATCTTTTTGACTTAAAATTAAACAATTTATTAAATCTTGCTTTAAAAAATTGACAAGTAGCTTGTTACAAAATTATAGAGACGATATTTTTTTTATTAAAAATTAACTTTTCTTTTAAAAATTTAAATTTTTTGTAGAAAATTCGTCTTTTTGGCTTGAAATTTCAACAATTAGGTTGACATTTTTTTCTTTTTTGGTTTGGAATTCAACTGTTTTTAAACATTTTCATACAAAAAAAAATTCTTGAACAAAAAATAACAAATTTCTAACTGCATAGTTAAATTTTTAAATAAATAGATTATTTTTCAACTAGAAGATTCAGTTTTCTACCAATATAGTTTGATTTTTAACTAAAAATATGAATTTTTAACAAGCAAGCTAATTTTCAACCAAATAGTTGAATTTTCAACCAAATAGTTGAATTTTGAACATATAAAGGAAAAATTTTCAACTAAAAATGGAATACATTTTTAAATAAAAAAAGTAATTTTTGACCAAACAAAAAAATAAATTTCCAACAGAATAGTTAAAATTTCAAATAATTAGTTCAATTTTTAACCAGAAACTTTAATTTTATATCAAAATAATTAAATTTTTTTAAGAAAAATATGAATTTTCAAACAAATTGTTAAATTTTCAACTAAAGAAGATAAAATTTAAAGCAACAAAAATGATAAATTTTCAATAAACGCGATTAATTTTCTACCCAAACAGACGAATTTTCAACAAATTACATGGATTTTTCATCCAATAGTTGAATTTTCAATTTCTAAAGGAAAATCTTTAAATAAAAATAAAATAGCTACATTTTCAGATGGAATCATTAATTTTTCATTAGAAAGAACTAATTTCAAACAGAATAGTTAGATTTTAAAAAAACTTTTCAATTTTCAACCAAAAGTATGATTTAAAAAAAAAAATTTATTTCGAATGAAATAGTTTCGTTTTCTACAAAATTGTTAAATTTCCAAACCCAAAAGGTGAATTTTCTATAATACATCTGAATTTTCATTCAACCCGAAAATATTAATTTTTATTGAAAAAGTTAATTTTCAATAAAATAGTTTGATTTCTACGAAGTCGTTGAGTTGCCTAGCCAAAAAGATGAATTTTCTCTAAAACAGTTGAATTTTCAAACCGAAAATATGAATTTTCAACAAAAAAGTTAATTTTCAATTAAATAGTTTATTTTTCTACGAAATTGTTGAATTTTCAAGCCAAAAATATAAATTCTTCATAAAACGGCTGAATTTTTAACCGGAAAATATTAATTTTGAACAAAATGGTGGAATTTTCAAATAAGGAGATGAATCTTCAACCAAAAAAGTAAATTTTCAACAAAATAGTTCAATTTTCAGCAAAATAATTAAATTTTCAACCAAATAGTAGAATTTTTAACCAAATGAGATGAATTCGGAACCAAAAATATAATGGTAGACTGTTCAACAACAAAAAAATTATTTTGAACCAGGGCTGCATACGAGCAAGACGATACAAGAATCGAACGAGATTAAAAAAAATCGAGATTCTCGAATCTCGTTTTCTAAAAATTTTTTTAAACCGAATATTTCTTGCAATAAAAACTGTAAATTTGAAATTGAACACAAAATATTGAGTTCCGCATCGTGCGCAGAGGCGATGAGCAAAATCTTCAACATCGGTGAGCAAAATCCTCAACATCAGTGAGCAAAATTCCTAACTTTGGTGAGAAAAATTCCCAACTTTGGTGAGCAAAATGCTCTCCATAGATAGCAATACATTTTGCTCATCACTTTTGTTACAAGTGCCGTTTAGCATCGTAAACGGTTACTGTCTTAACATCATGTTGGGTCAGTTAGGCTATATTCCATATCTGTAAACTGTAAAGGGTAACTGAACTCAATTTTTGCATTTCAATAAATTTGTAAAGGAAAATATTATTCAAAACACGAGGAGAAATGGTTGGTTTGCTCACACTCGCAGTAAGCAAACCGCTCATTTGGCCTCTTGTATCGAAATGTACTATTCAGTTCGCACTTTTTGATTAGAAAATGAAAAAGTTCGCTTCATAAGAATCTGTAAAAATTAAAAAAATTCAGTTCAATTAGTGATGCATTCGAGACAATTTCGAGAAAATTCGAGATTTTCTTGAAACATGTTCAGGTGAACTCAAAACTTCATGAAGAACGAGAATCTGGAATAAAAAGTTTCGAGATTCTCGGCTCGAGATTCTCGATTCAAGATTCTCGAATCGAGATTATCGATTCAAGATTCTTGACTCGAGATTCTCGATTCTCGATTCAAGATTCTCGACTCAAGATTCTCGATTCAAGATTCTCGACTCGAGGTTCTCGATTCAAGATTCTCGACTCGAGATCTCGAAATTTTTTGTTCGAGATTCTCGATCTCCATGAAGTTTTGAGTTCACCTGAACATGTTTCATGAAAATCTCGAATTTTCTCGAAATCGTCTCGAATGCATCACTAAGTTAAATTTAGGCGAAAAGGGGGGGAAAGAGGAAGTTTCTTGAAAACAGGGAAAAAATAAGAATTGTTTGAAAAAAAGTGTTTAAAGAATTGAATCAAAATTATTCTCTTAAAATTTTGTTTACTGAAAATAGCATGACGGATAGTAAATAAAGTAATAAATAGCGCTGTACAAATAAATTAATAAATGATTAAATGATAAATGATAAGACAGTATTTAAAAAGACTTTAAAAATGTTTTTTAATAGTGCTTAAATGATAGATTCGATAATAATGAAATCTCATATCCGACTGATCAATTTGGAATGCCTCGGGCTTTGTAGATATACGAGCACGTGACACGTGACACAAAATAATTGGGATCAGTTGATCTCTGTGCCCCGCCGTTTCTTTAAACTGAAAGACAACTCACGTGCTTTCTGTTGTCAATTTCATGGAACGCAGTCTAGCTTGCTCGCGCTTCCACAAAATTATTATTTATCCTAATAATTCTCAAATTAGACGCAATTCACGAAATTCAAATTCAAAAATACGGACCATCACGAGATCAAGAAAAATCCTAATGTCGCAGTAGAGAAAAGGTTCAAATTAATATTTAGCATACCGACTAAAGCTGATAAAAAAAGAAATATAATGAAAAAAATGATTGAAAATAAATTTTTTATAACTAAAAAATACTTACAAATTAGAAAGAATCTGATGATCAAATTCCCTTCCCTCTAGTCCCTTCCCCTTACCCTCTTCAAATCAACCTTACTTTCCTGCTACACCCCTCCTAACGTCCCATACACTCCCTCTCATCGCTTCCTCCATTACACTGTTAGTCCACCCACGCTCCCCTACCACTATTTCCTTTCCCTCACTTTCCTACTCCCACCCCCTCATCATCCCTCACTCTTTTTTATTTCCTCTACTTCTCCTCTCCTCTTCACCCTGACTTTCCTGCAACATCTCCTCTAACGTCCCCTACCTCCCCTCTCATAGCTTCACCATTACCCCTACTTCTTCGTTCTTATTTCCCTACTTCTTCTTCCTCATTTCCCTACTTCTTCCTACTCTGCGTTTTCTTCTATCCCTTCTCTTCCCTACTAACTACTCACCCCACTATCCTAATACCCCAACGGTCACTTTCCCTACACCCGAATTCCTTTGCTTCAATTCCATACTCCCCCTCTCCTTGCCACCATTTACTGCCTTCACTTCCCCTCCTCTACTCATCATCACTTTTCTGATACTCCTCCTCTGACGTCCCCTACTCCCCCTCTTCTCGCTTGCCCCACTAGCCCTACTTCCTCTCTCTCATTTTCCTACTTTTCCCTTCTCTGCATCCCCTGCCGTCACTTCCCTTTCCTTATTTCACATCCCCTCGATGCCAATCCCCTATTGGCCTCACTTAGCGTCCCCTAATCCCTTTATCCTCGCTTCTCGAAATTACCCTACTTCCTCTCCCTCATTTCGTCTCCGGTCCTCATTTCCCTTCCTCTACTTCCCCACTACTCATCCCACTATCATGATGCCCCTCCTCTCGCTTTCCGTACCCCCTACCACCTTTCCATCACTTCCCTACTTCCCAACCCCTCGCCTTAATTTACTCCCCTTCACTTACTTTCACTTCCCCACCCTCACTTCTCATAATTTTCCCTACTTCCCCTCCCGATAAAAATTACGACGGACGGAACACAGTGGGGCAATTTTGTCTCCGTACAAATCAGTCTACAGGTCACAATTTTAATGTTTTCTTTTCTAAATCAAAGCTAATGAAATTCCTCATAGATGGGTCGAGACCGATTTTAGAAAAAGTTTTTTAAAATTTATTTATTTAATAACAAAAATGGAGAAAAATATTTTTTTTTTTAGAAGAATACCGGTTTTTGACAAATACATCGATTCAATCCAAAATAGAATCAATAAAGCAACTATCCAGAAAAGTTGGCTAATAGCTTAGATGTTGTTCAAAAAGTTATTGAATTTGTTATAAACAAAGAGAAAGTGAAAATGAATTCATGGCCACTGGCAGTGATTCGTGAATTGATTTACACATAATTCAAAAATTTGTATACAAAAATCGTTTTTCAATTTAATTTATCATATGTAATAAATAAATAATTATTTTATAAACAAATTTTATAAACAACTATCTATTGCAGGTTGTTAGGTTGAAATAAATCAAGTTTTTTCTATTGAATCAGCCTAAAATTATACGAAAATGTCATAAAATTATCAAATTAATTCATCTAATAACAACTGATTGTTTAAACAGATCTAATTAACAAATGCACTGTCTGGCTATTTTTAGAGGTAAAAACTTGGGGGTTTCAACGTAATACAGTGTGAATAACTAATTTCCAAACTTTTAGGGACATTATATGACAATCAATAATGTTAATTGTTAACAACAATTGTTTAAACAAATTTTTATTATCTTATGCATTTTTTAAGAAAAAAATTGCGTTTCATAAGGATATCAGCAGACTGTTATTTAGTATTTGCTCTGTGCTTTCGGTCAATAACAATTGGTACTTTTTTAAACAAAATTAATTAACAAATGCATTTTTCGGCTATTTCTGAAGGTGACAACCTTGGTTTTCCCACGTAACCAACTGTTGACGGTTACGTTAATTTTAAATATCCCCAAGAGACACGTAATTTTTTGTTTACAATTATATGGAAAAACAAGAATTTGTCTGTAAAATTATTAATGACAATAACAATAGTGGATCGTCATTGAGGTTTCTGAAAAAAGTTTAAAAATTAGTTATGAACAGTTGCTTACGTTGAAAAAATCCAAGTTTTTAGCTTTTTTTATTTACAAATAGCCGAAAAATGCATTTGTTAATTGATTTTGTTAAAAAAACTTTCAATTGTTATCGACCAATAGCATAGAGCCATTACTAAATAAGAGTCTGCTAATACTCTAAAAAAAGCAATTTTTTCTTTAAAAAATTCATAAGATAATAAAAGTTTGTTTAAAAATTTGTTGTTAATAACGAAAATTGTTGATTGTCATATGAGGTTTCTAAAAGTTTATAAATTAATTACTTATACTTCATTACCTTCATTTTCGTATAATTTTTGGCAGACTCAATAGAAAAAACTTGATTTATTTCAACATAACTACCGCTATGAATAATTTTATATAAAATTTGTTTATAAAATAACAATTTATTTATTATATTTCATGAATAAAAATAAAAAACGATTTTTGTCCACAAATTGTTCAAATTTAGTGCAAATCAGTTCACGAATCATGCCAATCCCCATGAATCTATTTTCAATCACTTATTTGTTTATAACAAATTCAATAAATTTGTAAATAATTTCTAAGCTATGAGGCAACTTTTCTAGATAACTGCTTTATTGATTCTAGATATTTTGGATTGAATAGAAGTATTTTTTTTAAACCGGTACTCTTCTGAGAAATTTTTTTTCCATCTTTGTTATTAAATAAAAAATTAAAAAAAAACGTTTTTCAAAATCGGCCTCGACCGATCTATGAAGAATTCTATTAGCATTGATTTAGAAACAAGAATATTTAAAATTGGATTAAAATTGTGGCGTACAAAATTTGAAAAAAATCTGACAAAATGTTCCAGAGAGTTGTCGAGCCCGATTTTTGATTTAGTTTCTCAGTTTTTTTTATAAACAAACAAGTATGACGAAAAAATTGCCAATTTATCTATTTGAGGCTCCCGGTGCTCGTGATTGATAAAAAAATTTGTTGCAATCACCTACGTTTTATAAAGTAACACTAGTCGAAAATGTTTTTTATGATATAATAAACAAACAAAAATTTATAAACAAATTATTTGCTGAAAGTGTGTTTTCTATCGTTTTCAATAATTTTATATTTCAAAAAGTTATATTGCAAAAATTTCATTCAGAAAAAAGATCTCCTTTCGCTCTGCTGGGATTCGAACGCCAGGTCAACTGGTTGCCGGTCAGGTGCTCTACCACTAAGCTACTAGAGAGATTGGAAGAAGAATCCTTTTTCTGGAATACGCTTTCTTTTGCAAGATGTTATGTTTTGATACAAGTCAATTCTAATCAAATTGTTAAATTAATTAATTAATTATTTAATTAAATTTTTTAAATTCAATTGGTACCATCTCCAAAGATAATATAGATTCCTATTATATGATTATTATTGAAAAGCAGAAATCCGTTCGACAAAAAACATGTAACTTGAACTTATAAATATAGAAATATTGTAGGTTAAGTGATCTGCTCGGAGGGGAAGTACAGGGGAAGTAAGAGTGGGGAGGAGTGGGTGGGAAAGTATGAGAGGAGAGAAAAGACGAAGGGAAGGGTAGGGAGGTAAAGTAGCGAATGGCTGAGGAAGTATTGGGTTCTAAAGGGAAGTAGGGGAGGTAAGTATAAGGATGAGGAGTGAGGGCAGAAGTATATGGGAGTAGGCGAGGGTTGAGGTGATAGAAAAAGTGAGGGGAAGTAGGGGAAGGGGAATAATATGTGATTTGGGGAAGTAGAGCGGTAAAAGGATAAAGGGTAAGAGGAGGGGATACATGACTCTATGGAGTTGAGGGAAAGCAGGGCGTAGAAAATAAAGAAAGTGGGAAAGGTGAAGTGGATAATAGAAAGTAGGGGAGGAAGAGTATGATGAGGTAAATGAAAGTGGGAGAATGGAACGATGGGCTGGAGTAGAAACGTACTGATGAGGAAGGATGCTATTATTTTATTTTTTTTATTATAATGAAGACATTTATGAGTGTGTTTTAGAAATTTGATTGTTAGATTCTTAATTGCTACATTTGAATATTGAACGTTGCAGAGAAATTAAGATTTTGATTTATTCTGAAGAAGTATTGGATGTGTTAGTGATCTGCGGGGTGGGGAAGTACAGGGAGAGTAAGAGTGGGGAGGAGTGGGAGGGAAAGTATGGGAGGAGAGAAAAGACGAAGGGAAGGGAAGGGAGGTAAAGTAGCGTTTGGGTGAGGAAGTATAGGTTTCTAAAGAGAAGTAGGGGAGGCAAGTATGAGAATGAGGAGTGAGGGCAGAAGTATATGGGAGTAGGAGAGGGGTGGTGTGATAGAAAAAGTGATGGGAAGTAGGGAAAAGGGAGTAATATGTGATTTGGAGAAGTAGAGCGGTAGAAGGATAAAGAGTAAGAGGAGGGGATACATGGCTCTATGGAGTTGAGGAAAAGCAGAGAGTAGAAAATAAAGGAAGTGGGAAAAGTGAAGTGGATGAGGGATAGAAAGTAGGAAAGGAAGAGGATGATGAGGTTAAGGGAAGTGGGGGAATGGAAGGATGGGATGGAGTAGAAACGTACTGATGAGGAAGGATGCTTTTATTTTATTTTTTGATTTTAATGAAGACATTTATGAGTGTGTTTTAGAAATTTGATTGTTAGATTTTTAATTGCTACATTTAAATATTGAACGTTGAAGAGAAATTAATATTTCGATTCATTCTGAAGAAGTATTGGATGTGTTAGTGATCTACGGGTGGGGAAGTACAGGGGGAGTAAGAGTGGGGAGGAGTGGGTGGGAAAGTATGAGTGGAGAGAAAGGACGAAGGGAAGGGAAGGGAGGTAAAGTAGCGTTTGGGTGAGGAAGTATAGGGTTCTGAAGGGAAGTAGGGGAGGTAAGTATGAGGATGAGAGATGGAAGAAGTATATGGCAGTAGGTGAGGGTTGGGGTAATAGAAAAAATGAGGGGAAGTAGGGAAAGGGGAGTAATATGTGATTTGGGGAAGTTGAGCGGTAGAAGGATAAAGAGTAAGCGGAGGGGATACATGACTCTATGGAGTTCAGGGAAAGCAGAGCGTAGAAAATAAAGAAAGTGGGAAAGGTGAAGTGGATAATAGAAAGTAGGGGAGGAAGAGAATGATAAGGTAAATGAAAGTTGGGGAATGGAACGATGGGCTGGAGTAGAAACGTACTGATGAGGAAGGATGCTATTATTTCATTTTTTTATTTTAACGAAGACATTTATGAGTGTGTTTTAGAAATTTGATTGTTAGATTTTTAATTGCTACATTTAAATATTGACGTTGAAGAGAAATTAAGATTTTGATTTATTCTGAAGAAGTATTGGATGTGAAATGATCTCCGGGGAGGGGAAGTACAGGTGGAGTAAGAGTGGGGTGGGGTGGGTAGGGAAAGTATGGGAGGAGTAAGAGCGGGGTGGGGTGGGTAGGGAAAGTATAGGAGGAGTGAAAAGACGAAGGGAAGGGAAGGGAGGTAAAGTAGCGTATGGGTGAGGAAGTATTGGCTTCTAAAGGGAAGTAAGGGAGGTAAGTACGAGGATGAAGAGTGAGGGCCGAAGTGTATGGGAGTAGGAGAGGAGAGGTGTGATAGAAAAAATGAGGGGAAGTAGGGAAAGGGGAGTGATATGTGATTCGGGGAAGTAGAGCGGTAAAGGGATAAAGAGTAAGAGGAGGGGATACATGGCTCTATGGAGTTGAGGAAAAGCAGAGAGTAGAAAATAAAGGAAGTGGGAGAGGTGGAATCGGTAAGGGATAGAAAGTAGGGGAGGAAGAGTACGTCGAGGTAAAGGGAAGTGGGGGAATGGAAGGATGCGGTGGAGTAGGAACCTAACCTACTGATGAGAAAGGATGGTGTGGGGAGGGACCATACTATTTATTAAATTTATTCTGAAAAAGATCTTCTTCTTTCGCACCACTGGGATTCGAACTCTTTAGTAGCTTAGTGGTAGAACACCTGACCGGCAATCAGTTGATCTGACGTTCGAATCCCAGCGGAGGTAATTTACAATAACAAATATTATATAAAAAAATGCTCGAATTAAATGTTTTTTTTTCATGGAAAAAACATTTTTTCTATTAAATCTTGTCGGAAAAAATTGATATTGATATTGAATCGAGATTTTAAGTTAATAATGACATTTAAGATGTAAGT
>CAKNXH010050469.1:0-16121 GCA_932178445.1 Andricus quercusramuli
TCTAACATCAGAGTACACCCTCCCCTCTCATTTGCGTTCCTTTTTTATCGTTGCAAACATTATACTTTTATTCAAATTTTAAAACGAACAAAAAAATTACGTCGACTAAAAGCTTTAATAACATTACGGAAAATTGCGTAATACTATCCATAGTGCTATACTTGACTGGTTAGTTCTACAGAAAATTCCGTAATACTAGGCAGTACCTATTTAATACTTCAAATGTAATCAAATATTATTTTCAAATGAAATTCATTTTTCCATAATTTCAGATATTTATTTTAACGAATCAAACATTGAAGTTTATTTGTTTTTAACGAAAAAATCAACCCGAATTATTTAACAAAATACTACGAAACATTAACTTGATTCAATAGAATAGTTTCATTATTAGAAATAAGACATTGCTCGTTAAAAAAATGTACTAATTAATAATTTTTTAATACAGTTAATAATAACTAATATATAATTAATTATTATCAATCATTGCGAAGTGATTTTCAATTAAGTTTTTTATGTGCAAAATGAAAATGTTCTGAAAGCCAAAACAACGAACAAATTTACAGTTACAAATATAATATAACTGTCTTTTAAATTGAATTATGTTTATATCTAAATTAAATTATTTTATGTGTTTTACATATATATAATTAGTAATAAATAACTAAAAATAAATTAATGCTCTTGTTCTCTAAAAAATTGAGAACTCTGAAAATAAAAACGTAATATTTGTTCTTTATTAGTCTCTAAAATTTTCAAACATGTAAAAATGGAAATTAATGTTCCTCTTAAAAGTTCAGATTTGCATTTAATAAAAAATTAATAAAGACTTCCATAAATTATCACAAAATCTTAATTTGAGTGTTCTAAAATTTTTGTTATAACGTATTTTCGTTCTGTGATTGGCTGCGTAAAAGACGGCCAGCGTAACAGAAATACGAGAATCAGCATCAATTTTAATGTGAACATTTTTTTTTTCAATTTCTTCATTGCGATTCAAAATTAGATTCTTTTAAATAAATAAAAATTAACAATTGATATTCTTATCTCTGGTTTGTACTGTTGCCTACTGAGCTTTGAAAATCTGTACGACGCAACTGATATATTCACATAAATTTATACAACTTTCTAATGTAAAATAAAAAATTTATTGAATAAAAAGATTATCGTAATCCTAAAAGCATTCAAAACATTTAAATTCGAAGTTTTATTTTTTAATTCAGATAATTATTTTGTTACTTCCTCGTCTATGTGACCGTCAATTTAGAACTAATCTTCCACTTTGCCCAGTTACCAGCGCTCCAATTTATTTTTCAGATTTGAGTAAAATATTTATCAGTTAGAAGAATTCATTGACTTCCC
Organism: Andricus quercusramuli; assembly: GCA_932178445.1. Lineage (NCBI taxonomy): Eukaryota > Metazoa > Arthropoda > Insecta > Hymenoptera > Cynipidae > Andricus > Andricus quercusramuli. The sequence continues at coordinate 1,363 of CAKNXH010050469.1, forward strand.
TAATGTGTAAAAATGTCTACCAAAAAATGATTTTAAACCACTTTTTTAACATTATTAATTAAGGTTTACGTCCATTTGGTGAAAGTATACTTCCAAAGAAAGGGTTTTTTCGCTGACTTAATATTGATTTATACAGCCAGTTTTGCACTCAAATTACGTAAAAAATATCTCTTCGTCGAAATGTATATACTTTATTTAACATAAATGCTCCTAATATTTCACAAACAACTTACAAGATTCGAAAGCGGTTACGCTTGCTCAAAGGAATCGACCAAAAACGAACACAAGAACGAAGCGGTCTTTCTACACCATCCGCGCTTTAGCATGATACTTGATGATTCAGGACCGAATTTTTATTATTCTGATCTGAACTCTCATTCAGACGCATCGAATTTATTCGAGAAGATACCCCGTGCTTTTTCTTTGTGATATCAGAGAAATTTTCCATTCGTCTAAAAATGACTGACAAAGTCGTATCTGCTGTTCCCGTGGTCGCAACCCCGAAGAAGGTTGCTGTTCCTAAGGTAGCGAAGCCGAAAACCAAACCAAGTCATCCACCAACTGCTGACATGGTGAATGCTGCCATCAAGGAACTTAAGGAAAGGAACGGATCATCCCTTCAGGCCATCAAGAAGTATATTGCAGCCACTTATAAACTTGATACTGACAAGGTGGCTCCTTTCATTAGAAAATACTTGAAGAGTGCGGTTGCCAGTGGTAAATTGGTTCAACGTAAGGGGAAAGGTGCTTCGGGATCCTTCAAACTAGCAGTAAAAGATAGCAAACCAAAAGCTGTCAAGTCTGCTGCATCGAAGGTTGCAAAAAAATCAGCATCCCTGAAGAAGGTTGCTCCTAAAGCGAAGAAGGCTGTTGTTGGTGAAAAGAGGAAGAAGGCCGCGAAGGTTGCTGCTAAACCACCAAAGGCGAAATCCACCACCGCCAAGTCTAAAGTCACCAAGGCTTCGCCCAAGAAAGTAGCAAAGGCTGCTTCTCTGTCAAAAAAGGTTGCTGCTTCTAAATCCAGGAAGCCAGTAGCAGCGAAGAAGTGAAGGGGAGATAAAATGTTTTTTTAACATTTTTGACTGTGCTGTTCAGTGACAAACGGCCCTTTTCAGGGCCACAAAATCTTTTTAACGAAGGAATTCTCTTGCTTATAAACATGTTTACCCTTATATTTTTCTCTTTAGGTTTCACGATTGCAATGCTAATTCGGGCAAAGAAATTAAAAGTTTTAGTAATGAACTTATTAGTACTTTTCTGCTTATTTTTCAAATTCAGATCTTTCCATATTCATTATTTTTTTACTATACAATAAAAAACGTTCAGAAAGAAATATTAGCAAGGCGCAGTCATTCCCTTGCGTTTACCTTTTTTTGAAATTCTTATTTTTTCCCCTATTCTCGAAGATACGATTTGAAAATACAATTGTTAATTTTACATCTTAAAAAATCATTCTATTCAAAGCTAGAATATGCTACTGCGAGCAGTGAAAACTTTTATTTTTAACTTACCGGATTATCTTTTATAAATAATTCAACTTTTTTATATTTTGACTACCCAGATAGTAAACTTATGTGTAATATCCATTTGTTTTATACAAAACATTATAAAACAAGTTAAAATTATATATATTTTTGCAATTAACTATCATAATGTGAGGGACTGATAGCAGAAGCGGACTAAAAAAATAGTCGGAGCAAAAGTGGGTTGATCATTTCTCAGCGATTTTGATTCGGTTCATCTCCAACTGAACTTTTGATTCGGTTTTGGCTACTTTGATCTGAATGATTTCACGGGCATTTGCTGTGAATCGTCACATGATTTGCACTATAACAAAACAATTTAAAGACAAAAAGAGTTTTTATATTGAACTCATGAAAGTTATTGATTTTTTTAAATTTTGTAAACAAATTTTATGAGCCATTATCGACATCAGCTTCTTATGATGTAATAAATAAAGCTTTTCCTACAAAATCGACCAAAAATTCCTCGGTAATGACTTAGTCATTATATTTATTGTTTAAACAAAATTATTTGACAAATGAATTTTTGGCTATTTTCAAGATTTAAACTTTGTTCTTTTAAATCGTAATCAACTCTTAATAACCAATTTAAAAAATGTTTTCAAGTACTTGGATAACGATCAATTATTGTTATTGTTATTGTTATAAGAACATTTTTTTCGTCTTATGAAATTTTCAACTAAGAATGCCGTTTTTCTTATGGAATTTGCATACAATAGTTTAGCTAAAACTCATTGTTAACATAGTGCGCAATCTTTTACAAGACAAGTGATTATTCTTTTTTTAAATATTTTATTTTACTATTATTTCTTTAAATTATTATTAATTACTTATTAATTAATATTAACTAATTTTTTTAAATTAATTATTTTTTTGTTTATTTAATTATCATAAATTATTTTTTTTATAAATAAACCTAATTAACAAATGAGTTATTTGTAGGGAGCGGACTAGATAAGGTATGAACATTAGGGTAGTCCAAAAATGCATTGAATTTTTTTTCTGAAATTTTTACGAATAACGCCCGGAAATTTGTTCGAATGCATACAGAAATAAATCCTTTTTTTAATGGTATAAGAAAAAAAGAAATTTTTGTATTATTCACGATTTTTCAAAAATGTCCCACTTTTTGTCCAATTTTCGATTAGAACATAATAGTAATTAAGAGTTAACAAACATAATTGTTTAATCAATTTATTATTATTGTTCATAATATTATATTGGAATAATGCTAGAAATTATGTTTTTTTTCTGAAATTTTCAACTGTTTCTTCACTTTAATTCTTCACAATAATTATTTAAATAAATTATTATTGTCCATAGCTATCTTCTTTTATATTAATACTAGATAGTTGCGGTTGTTTCTAATTTTTTTAACTCTTGTTAATTTTTTAATTAAAGTGAAGTAATAATTTAATTCACTTAACCAAAAATAATTGTTTAACCAATGTATTGTTATTGTTAATAATATAATATTTGCTTAGTGGTAGAAAGTTTCAGTTTTTTCTGAAATTTTTAACTATTTGTTTATTTTTCACTCGAAGTGTGAAAATAATTATTTAAGTTGAGCAAGAATAATCGTTCAAACAAATTATTATTGTTAATAACTATCTCCATCTATATTAATGCCAGCTAGTTGCAGCTTTGTCTGAAATTTTTAACTTTTTTTCACACTTTTCATTTAATGAGGTAATAATTAATGCAAGTTAATAAAAATAGTTGTATGAACAATTTATTATTGTTCATAACTATTCCCTTTTAGATAAGTGCTAGAAAGTTGCGATTTTGTCTGAAAAGTTTAACTTTGCTTTGCCTTTTTAGTTATGAACAAATGCTAAATAAACAGTAGAGAGAAACATATTTTAAATAATCTCTTTCTTCTTCGTGAATATATTTTGCTGGAGGGGGGTTGATGTCAAAACAGGTTCAATTCCAAATCTTCCTTTTACGCTTTGCAATAAACTACTTATTGTAATTTAAAACAAAACTTCTATAAGTAATTTACACACCTAGTTCTCCCACCTACTACTAATTATTCCATTCTTAGTTTTTGTCTCTTGTGTAAGATAGCTTTTTTGTTAAAATTGATTTTTCCAAACATTGGGAAAAAAGCTTGCCCTCACAGCAAGGGATATCGGTGGAATATCCCATTTATCTCCCACGATATCGCAGGCATATCCCAGGAGATTCCAGGGACATCACGAATGATATCCTACGGGGCGGAAATCTCGATATCCTTGGAATGTCCCAAAGATATCTCAGAATATGCTGAGGATATCCCATTAATGTCCCAATTTTTAAAGTCCGGGATATCTCAAATTCCATAATTCGGGACATCCTAGGATATTCTTACGATGTCCCGTATTTAAAATTCAGGATATGCCAAGGATGTCCCCAAGATGTCCCAAGATATCCTAATAATATAATTTATTATAATATTATTAAAAAAATTCATATATATATATATATATATATACCCTTTGCAAATAATTTATACCCACTGTGCTTTGAATAAACAAACTCAGCATTATTTAAAAAATATATATATTTCCCCGAAGCTGCAAAAAATAAGAATCGAAGATAGTATGTAGAGCCATCTTCATAACTTTTCAGTCTATAAGTCTTTTTCAACACTTATGACATGTTGTTGTGTTGTTGACCGCATAATCAAAATTTGGCAAAATCATAAAAAAGGTAAACAAATTTTACATTAGTAGGTATATCAAATTCAATGAATCATGCATGCAAGCAGTGCAAGCTGCAGGTTTAAAAAGATCAGAAGTTTCGAAAAGCCGACCGGCTTTTTCTTCATTACAGTTAACTTAACCTCAAAAGTGCACAAAACCCTGGCGGACCGAACGAACGGAGCGGATACGCTACAGCGTATCGTTATAGTATCCACATCGTATCCTCTCCGTATCATGCAAGAAAAACTCATTAAAAAAGGAAGATGAACATTTCACTTGTTAAAATTCGGATTCTACGTGAAATTTTGCGTTAAAAGGTCACGGAGTAATCGCAATAGTTTTTCTTGCAACATTAAAAACTTTTAAAAAATATAATACTTATCGATAACGTGGGCTGAAGGCGACTTCAAACGCATCGTCGACGGATAAAGCCTATGAACTGCTACTGAATGACGATACGTTTGAAGTCGCCTTCAGCGCACGTCATCGATAAGTATCATATTTATTAAAAGTTTTTAATGTTGCAAGAAAAACTATTGCAATTACTCTGTGACCTTTTAACTCAAAATTTCACGTAGAATCCGAATTTCAACAAGTGAAATGTTAATCTTTCTTTTTTAATGAGTTTTTCTTGCATGATACGGAGAGGATACGATGTGGATACTATAAGGATACGCTGTAGCGTATCCGCTCCGTTCGTTCGGTCCGCCAGGGAATTTATAAATGTATATACTTTAATGAATTTAATTAGTTTACAGTGGAAACCAAATCATTAGTCACAAAAGTAATGAACAGCAATATTTATTCAGTAAAATGCAAAATAAAAGTAATTAGTTAAAACATCAAATTTTTCATGAGTTTTATTCATTACCACGCAGATATATCTAACCTCCAGCGAGCCTCCATATACCACCTAATACATGTAAAATATACATAAAAAATTTATTAAAAGCAATAAAATTGTTGTTCTTATACGTATATTCCTTTTTATTTCTTGAATTTTTAATCCCCTAGTAATTGATTAGAATATCAGCAGAATTTTTTATTATAATATCGGGATATTCATGGGACATATTACTATGGTATTGGGATATCCTGTGGACATTCTTGCGGGATATCGTTAGGATATTCTGTCACGATATCCTCAGGAGCGGAAATCTCGATATCCCTGGAATATGCCACGGATATCCCGGGAGATTTTTGGGACATTTTTCAGGATATCACATATCCTGCCGAGATATCCTAGGGATATGCCAAGGATATCATTTTGTTGTGAGGGTGCATTAATTATTACATTACTAAGTGAAAAGTGGACAAAAACTTTAAGAGTTTAGAAATAACCGCAACTTTAAAGCTCTAATCTAAGAGAAGATAGTTATAAACAATTATAAATTGCTTAAAAAAAATGTTTGTTAACTTGCATCATTTATTACTTTACTATGTGAAAAGCTAAACATTTCAGAAGAAACCGCAACTATATTGCATTTAATAAAGTAGCAGATAGTTATAAACAATAATAATTTGTTGAAATAATTATTTTTGCTAAATTGAATTAATGATGAACTCACCCTATGTGAAAAGTAGACAAATAGTTGTAAATTCAAAAAAAAACCGCAACTTTCTAGCATTATTTAAATGGAATGTTATTATTAATAATAATAAACTGTTCGAACAAATAATTTTTCAAACTTTAATTGATTATGTAACTCACTCCAAATGAAAAGTGAAGAAAAAGTTGAAATTTTCAGGAAAAAACTGCAATTTTCAAGCATTATTCTAAGAGAATATTATGAACGATAATAATAAATTGTTCAAACAATCATGTTCGCTAACGTTAATGACCTATTATATTATATTATTTTATATTATATTACCTCTCTCTAATTGAAAATTGGATAAAAAGTGGAAAATTTTTTTAAAAACCGCGACTTTCTATCTCCATTCCATTGCTAAAAACAATAATAAATTGTTTAAAAAATTTATTTAAATATCTCATTATCAGTATAAAGTAGTATCTCATGTATTAGAAACAAGTTGCATTTAAAAAAACGCAAAAAATCATAATTAGCATTTTTTCACTTATGGGTTTTTTGGCCCCTATAAAACAGACTTATGGGGGTGATACTTGAAAAGTAATATTTTACTCGTATTCTATGGCTAATTGTGAAGATGAATGTGGAGTTCCAACTCGATTCAGCTAATATTAAGGATTCTGAATAAAATTTACAAAAACATCTTTTTTTAAATTTAATTTAATACGTTATCTAGACCGCTTCCTAGTTATTTGGTTATTTTCAACATTTAAACTTAGTTCTTTTAACGCATCATCAACCCTTGACAACTAATTTTTTAACTTTCCTGACAATTGGATAACGATCGAATGTTATCAAGAAAAATAGGTTTATAATATTCATAGTAAAAACAACAATAGTTAATCATTACCCAAGTTTCTAAAAAAGTTACAAAATTTATTATTAACGCTGTTGATCAAGTTAAAAAATAAAGTTTAAGCCATAGAAAATAGCCAGATAATGAATTCTTTCATTGAGTTTGTTTAAGCAATCATCAATTTTAATTAGATTTATTGTCTCCATTGTATACTTTTACAAGTTTTTACAATTTTTCATACCAAATTACATACCAATTGAGATACATATAAATTCCCCTTTCAATCACACATAGAAAATATTAACAGTTGATTTAACAGTTTTTTAGATTTAACAGATTTAACAGTTCAGGTTCTCTCCCTTTCCCATATACATCTTCCTTCCTTTACAACTTAGAACTTTGCATGCGCATTAGCAATTACATTATGCCTATGCCACCAAACTAAAGACTCTCGTTAACCATTAAATCCTATATAATTGCATTAGAGTTCAAACTCATTCCCTTACATATTTATATTTATATCTTTGATTGTACATATCACAAATTGTCCAACTTCCAAACTCATTCTTTCTCACTTTCACTCTGTCTCGCTCTCTCTGACCTCCCTCTCGGGCATTTCTCTCGGTTTCTTTTCAAACTCTCTGGCAAATCGGCAGAGGACAGAGTTCGGTTTTCCCTTAAATGTATTGATGATCAATTCTTCTAAATCCCGATCTTTCTTCCCGTCCTTCCATCTATCAACACCGTCAATCCATCTTTTACCCATTTTTCCATCGAGCCCTTGACAACCCCATATGTGCGTCAAGTTTTCGTCTGCTTTCCCACAAATTCTACACATAGTATCCTTATATCCCTTATGCTCTGCCTTCCCTACATTCCCACATCTCAACCTCGCCCACTGCTCCTTTTCCTCTGAACTTGACCCTTTTTCATCCCAATAATTTTCTCTCCCCCAGTTGGTCTTCCATTTTCTGTATCCACTACAGTAGTTCGAGCTATATATTTTCACCCAGTCCAACTGAATTTCCTACTCTATTCTTCTTTCTACTCCCTTAATTATATCATCGTTGATCTCGTTGACCCTAATCCCTTTAAGAGCCCAATCCAGTGTCTCTCCATCCCCGAAAATTCTGCATGCTTTCTGTTTACCCCATGCTGACGGGTTCCCATTCTTTATTCCTCCTATTTCTTCCCTTAGACATATTTTTAGCCACCTCTCATCTCGCATTCGTAAAATTTCTACCATATATCTCGAAGCTCTCATTCTTGCCTCTATCTCTATGCTTAGTCTGCCTGACTCCATTCTCCAAACGTACCCTGGGGTTGTCCTATCTACTCCCATTGCCATCTTGACTAACCTTCCCTGCATTTTCTCCATTTCCTCCCTTCTTTCCCTCTCCCAAATTTCTACTCTATACAGTCCCCCCGCCTTAGCCAATGTGTCCAGAATATAGTCTTTTCCCCAGACTATCAAGACCAGCCCTTTTCATCACCCCCCAAGCTGCGTTCGTAACTTTTTGGGCTTTTCCAGCCATTTTTCTTATATGAGTTTTATAAGCCCCCCGAGTTGAAAACCAAAATCCCAAATATTTAAACTTATCGACCACTTCTACCTCTTTTCCCTCAATTGTCCAATGTTCTCCCCTTTTATTCCTCATTATTTTATTATTAATTATTATTAATTATTATTTTAGTCTTCTTAACATTTATCTCTAGCTTATTTCTTTTTACATATCTTTTCAAGCTTCTAATCATTTCTGCTAAACCTTCTGCTGTGTCTGCCACTAATGCCAAGTCATCCGCAAAATTTAACCCACAAGTTTTCTTATTTCCCATCACCGTCCCTCCTATATTTCTTCTTTCCCAGTCCTCCTCTATGTCATTCACGTAAATATTGAATAGAGTTGGGCTGAGAGGACACCCTTGTCTAACCCCTCTTGTTGTAGTGAAACTCTCTGTTATTCACTGACCAGTTATCACCTCATTTAGAGTTTTCGCATATATTCCCCCTACCATTTCTAACATTCGGCCTCTAATCCCAATTTTCTTCAGTTTTCCGATGAGAATCTCCCTGTCTACTGTATCAAAAGCTTTCTGAAAGTCAACGAAAATCCCATACAGCTTCCCTCCATCTCTTGAGTTTATTATTAATTAGAGAATTTAGCATGAATACGTGATCTCTCGTTGACCATCCCTCCCTAAATCCCGCTTGGCTCTCACTTATTAATTTCTTCTTTTCTAGCCAAACCCTCAAACTTCTATCCATAATGGTTGCTAATATTTTATATCCTATGTCCAATAAAGAAACTCCTCTGTAATTTCCTGTATCTTCTTCTTCCCCTCCCTTATGTATGGGGTAAATTCTCGCTTTCTCCCAACCATTTCCAACTTTTCCCTCTTTCCAAAACCCATTCAGTATTTCGTGCATCTCTATTAACCAAACTGCCGGTAATCCTTTCATAAACTCCAACGTAACTCCGTCTCTCCCTGCTGCTTTTTCCTTTTTCAAATTTTTTATTACTTTCGCTAATTCCTCCCTGGAGATATCCTCATTTAACTCCTCCTCATCTTTATCAAACTATATTCTCACTCCTCCCTGCGTTCTTGCTGGCTCACCTCCCCCTCCCACTTGCGGCTTATCCTCTCCCTCTTCGATTTCTTCCTCGCCCGCTACTCTTAGTTGCTGAAAATGTTTTTTCCATTTTTCATTGTCAATTTTCGCTTTCTTTTCCCTCTCTTTCTCGGTCTGAACTCACCTATTTATTTCCAGAATTGCCCCTGACTCCTACTGTCTCTTATTTTTGTCCATTTATTTTCCTTGACTTCTTTTCTTTTCTTAGCAATGAGCTTCTTCAGGTTCTTACGCTATTTCAGCCAATCCTCTTTTTCTTTAGAGCTTTTGCACTTTATAAATTTCTTCAGCTTCTCCCAAACCCGTTTCTTTAGCTCCCCTATCTCACCATCCGTCCCATTGCCCCCCTTTTCCCCACTACATCCATTATTGCTACCAACTCTGCATTTTTTCGTCATTCCTACCATCTCCGATGCTTTCTTATTGTTTTCCTTGAACCTATCCCATCTGCTCTTCCATACCTCTTCCTCTGTCTCTTTTCTCTCTTCCCATAATCTTATCATTTGTTTTTTAAACTTTTCAGCCTTTTCGTCATCCCATACTAATTTTTCAACAAATTCCGTACTCTCACACTTTTTGTTTTTCCCTTTCCTCCCTCTCCTACAAGGTTCCCTTGGATCCCCGCTCATTTTAAACGTCATTGGTAGATGGTCAGACTCAGTACGTGTCATTATCTCCATTTCTTTGACATCCCCTTCTCCTTATGTCTCCGCTTCTAACATATAGTCTACAACCGTACCTCCGTCCTCCCCAATGTGCGTCCATTTCCCTTTTTTATCTCCCCTTACTCTCCCATTTAGTACTCTTAATCCTAGTTCTTCACAGAATTTCAGAAGCTTTTTACCCTCACTATTTATCATACTGTCCTCTGACTTCCTCTCTTTACAATAACTTCTCGCCGGTTCGTTTACATCGAATTCTTCTACTCCCTGCTCCGCCCCAATTCTCGCATTCCAATCCCCTATTATAAGTACCCACTCCCCGTTAGCTTGCAAATCTCCCACTACTTCTTTTAATTTTTTACAAATTTTGCCACAACCCTCGTTGTTATATAAAGTAACAATATTATTTCTTATCCCTCTACCCCATAAAAAATTTCCACTTTTTATCAGCCCATATGCCCATTCCTTTATTTCAATTTTCTCACTCATGCTTTTTCTTATGCCTACTAATTGTCCCCCCTTCGCCCTACCTTTCTTTTTTATTCTTATCGCCGCCTTAGTCTTCCACACGTAGTCTCTGTCCCGTCCTTCGATGAAGTCTTTTTCGCTGCTTGCCTCTATCCATGTCTCCAAAATTATTATTATGTCCAATTTCTCCAAAAAATCCCAAACACCTTTTATCTTCCTTCCTCCTGCAATGTCCCACAGAACTCCTCTAATTTCTCCTTCGCTTTCCTCGGAAAAACCAAGTTTTTATCTCCTTCTTTTCTTCTTTCCACACAAATTCTTTATTTCCTATTCTCCATCGCATGTAGCTTGCACTGGATTCGAGCCCCCTATCCCTGGCCTCTCTTGTCTCACTGTTGATCCATTCCTGAATCTGCTTCTCCCTTTCTGTTAAATCATCTTCCACTTTGATCATGGTTCCCCTCAATTTGTGCTTATTAGTCATAAGGTTCCTCTTGTCATCCCACGTCTTAAGTTTTATCAAAGTTCCTCCTGCAATGCCCTTCATTTTTTCTATTAGCATTCTTACTCCTGTGATTCCTTCGATGGTGCTGCTGATCTGCTTATCTAGGAATTTTCCTCGAGACCTGAAGCCTCTCACAATGATCCAGTTCTTTCTTTTCCTCCTTTCTTCCTTTTCCCAAATCAGCTCCCCGTCTCGAAGAAAATCCGGCTTATGTTTATCCCCAACCCCATCAGTCTTTCTTCTATTTGAAATATCCCCACTCTGCTCTCCCTTGTTATTCCCATTCTCTTGCTCTACTTGTGCTGATATATCTCTTGTTTCCCTCTGATTCCCACTTTTTTCTTCACTATTGTCCTCACTCTTTTTCCTTTCATCACTCACAGCTGACTGCTCGTTTTCACACTCTCTCCGCATACCTTCCGCACACCCGACTCTCCTTATTAGGCTTTCGTACACTTCTGTCTTTTCCCTAAATTCCTGTTCTGAGATTTGGAATTCCTGTTCATCCTGTATTAACTCTAATCCCACTCTTCTCTTGTCCTCCAAATTCTCTACCTCTTCTTTATATCGTCCAGCTCCGGTTTGATCTTTTTTTCCCACCAACTCGCCATTTTCCTTTCTATCAAGGTTTCTAAATACGACTCGTTTTCATCTTCACGTACTCTTTCTTCTTCCCCCTTTTTCTCGTCACTCTCCCGCACAATTTCTTCCCCTCTCGTATCATTTAAACCACTGCCCTCCTTGTTTTGCGTAACTCTCACTTCCGTCGTTAGACCCATCTTTTCTGGCCCTTGCTTTAACTGTTCACTTTTATGCTCCACGGAATCCCCATCACTCCCCTTTTCCCCATTTTGTTTATTTGCACTCTGCTTCCGTTCCGGCACCGGTGAGCGCGCTAATACCTCACTTTTTTTTGAAAGGATCTTGCTCGATTGAATTTTTCTCTGTTGTTGATTCTGTCCCATTTGTCTTTTCTAAGAACTGCTCCATGATCTCTGCACTTTTCTTGTCCCCCACCTTGCTTATAAAGTCTTTTCTCGGTCTCCCCCGTACCCTCTTTTTTTCTCTTGATCAGGGTCTTTTTCATCTCGGTCGGTTCCTGCATTTTCATTTTTCCGCTTCTCTGCATCGCCGTTGTTGTTGTTCCTATTGGACATTGTTGCGTCTGATGTCACGTCATACGATCCTGCCATTTGCGATTCACAACTTTCCAGCGGCAAAAACGACCACTGTGTGTTACACTGACTGCACACTGCTGACCCCTGCTGGATCCCACCGGCACTTGTTTTATCCCCGCCAATTTGCTTCCTAACCTCTACCACACACTGAGTGACCGAATATTTCCAAACACTTTCCAAGCTTTTCACTCCATTCCCACTTGAGATAACACTCACGAGTACACTTCCCCTCTTTGCCTATCAGAAATTTCGGTTACTGGTCATGTACGATCCCAAATTTCTGCTTTTTTGTCCAAATTTCACTCAGCTTGTCGCGAGACGCGCACCCCGATACCCACTCAAACCGGAAGCCCCATCAATTTTAATTATTGGCAATATGAAATCGTTGATAAATAATTGGCTATTCATTATTCCTTGAAGAAAAGCGGAATTTTTTCTTTATAAATAGGGCATTATTTCGTACCTGTATCCATTCAAAAAATCAAAGTTGTCTGCCCTAAGGACATATTTCGAAAGTAAAATATATTGAGAGTATATTGTAAGAATTTTAGACTGAAATATGAAAACTTCATGAAGCTACAGTACATAGTCGAGAGCGCTTCGTATAGTTGCGCGCTGTAAGCCGCACAACAGCAGCAAACGGTCGGAAGGCAATGTCTGTCATTTCTAAAATAGACTGATCGAGTCGTAGGGCAGAAAAAGTTGCTGAAAATGATGCCTATGAGGAAACGAAAGGTTTGCTGTATGCACCAGGCATTGCCGATTAGTGTAGGAGATTTCTAAAAAAATCTGTTACTAAAGCTAAACACGTTTTTCTCAAAACGACGTTTTTTTCGGTCGGCCTGGGCAATTAAAAAATATTCTATTGAACCGATCAGGCTGAAATTTCACAACGTTATTTTACACATCAATGGTTATGGCGGGAGCTAGGATCTTTTTTTCCGTTCATTATTTTCTTATTTATAGGCCGATTTCCGAGGAAAAACCTGACTTTTTTTAGAAGTCCGCCATTTTGTCATTTTTCACTCAAATTTGAAATTATCGCATTTTTTTAAATCGTGAAAACAGGTTCAAAAAAAGTGTCAATTTCCAGACTACCCCCTAAGTCAAACTTGGACAAAGTGTTGTATTCTTGAATAGTAGTTAATAGGGAAGAAATTCTATCATTTGGGTAATTATATACCGAGTGGGAGGGGGTGCGAATTTTTGTCGATATTGCCTATTTTTGCGAGTTTTCATTCTTCTATTCGGTAATAGGAAAATTTCTTCCAGTAATGTTTTCATAGGTTTTTGTATGCCCTTTCCATTGATCTGAAACATTTTTTAAATAAATAATATTCGACCTTCAAAAATGAAAGCTAACAAATATTTTGATTTTTGTTTGTAAAATGCATATTTTGTCATCTTTTTATCACGAACGAAAGTTTAAGTTTCTACCTTCAGGAGCTTCGAGGTCTCCTGGGAGTTTTTATTTTTATTTATAAAAATAAGCAATCAGTGGTTTTTGAGAAAAGTTGACTTTTTCCATAGAAGGACGCTTTTTTGACATTTTTTCCTTTGCTGGAAAGAAACGTTGGTTTTTTCTTTAGAAGCCTTATAATTTGAAAAAAAATTTAATTTTTTATTGGTCGATTTCGTAGAAAAAACTTTATTATTACATCATAAAAAGCTGATGTCGATATAGGCTTATAAAATTTATTTATAAGTTTAAAAAAATTCAATAACTTTCATGAGTTCAAAATAAGAACTCTTTTGGTCTATATATGTCTATATATGTTTGGATTTAGTGCGAATCATGTGACGAATCGCAGCCAATCCCCGTGAAATGATTTTCGTGGCGGCTAGACTGGATAAGTTGCTTTCTCGATTTCCGGACACTCTTCTCGGCGCTCTGGAATTGTCCGGCGGGCGGTACTCAGAGTCCGACGGGGATACCTTGGCTCACCTGATCATGGCACATTTCCCGGGCTTTTCAAGATTTGGAGAAAAGGGGACGAGAGAAGGGGACGACACTACAAAGGCAACCAAAGTCGCCTGCGGCCCAACTAGGCCCGAAACGGCGGCTAGCCAAGAAGACTGTCACCCTCGCCAGGGTCAGGTGGGCCCCGAAGTCCTTCATTCCTTACAAGTCTCCTGGCCCAGATGGCATATATCCAGTCCTGGGGAGATTACGATATCCGTGGCGACAAAGTTTTTATGTGGATTCCTATAGGATTTTTGGCGAGAAACACGAATCTGAAATTTTTAAATCGATATCTCGAATATTTTTCGAGATATCGATTTCTTTATGTTAAAATGATTGTCTTGTTTTTGATTAACATATTTTCTGAATATCGATTTCTATGAGATTTTTTGCGGAAAACACGGATCTATGATTGTTAAATCGATATCTCGAATAGTTTTCGATATACCGATTTTTTATGTTAAAATTATTTATTTTTATTTTTGATTAATATAAGTTCTAAATATTGATTTCGATGGGATTTTTTGCGAGAAACACGCAGCTGACATTTTTAAATCGATATCTGAAATAGTTTTCGATATATCGATTTTTTCTGTTGAATTGAATAATCGAATAATACAGGTGTCACCCCTATCTCTTTCCAATGTCTAGTGCGGTACGGGAAAGCACCCCTGTGATTGGTCACAGAAATAAGGAAAGGTCACACCCCTACCCCTTTTCCAACGCCTCGTGGGGGCGGGAAGGCACACCTGT